>CM043016.1:141875771-142017970 GCA_023690525.1 Holotrichia oblita | reverse complement strand
ATGCTAAACACCATCAGCAAATTAATGGAGCTCCTCATAAGAGACAGACTACATAGGGAAATTAACAATACGGGTGGTTTGCACGAACATCAGTATGGATTTCGGTCCGGAAAATCCACAATTGAAGCGTTGGAAACCGTTAAAAAACTGTGTGACGATAGTAATAACAAATGGTGTGTGCTCATAACCCTAGACGTTAGGAACGCGTTTAACGCTGCAAGCCACAGACTCATCGTCCTGGAACTGCGAAAGCGAGGGATTTCGGGATAACTTGTGAATCTGTTTTCAAGCTATCTGAGAAACAGGAGGATAGTGTTGGGCAGAGATGACGAGATAGAGACGGGAGTGGGGGTGCCACAGGGGTCGAGATTGGAGCCGACATTGTGGAATGTCCTGTACGATGGTGTTCTTGATTTGGACCTTACCGTGGGTGCGGTGACCGTCGGCTTCGCGGACGATCTGGCGTTGGTGGTTGCGGCTGGGGACCCGCACTCGCTTACAGAAAATGCGAACAGGGGTTTGGAGGAAGTAAGTGGATGGCTGAAAGCCCATGAGCTAGCCCTAGCAGCCGTGTCAGCAGAGTGTGTCGTAGTCAGAGGTGGCAGGGAGGGAGAACACCTAACATTTAGGCTGGAAGGAGTGACAACCACCCCGCTAAATCCATAAAGTACCTAGGTATAAACTTCGAGGGGAAGAGAAACTTCGGGCGCCATATCGAGCAAGCGTCTAAAAAAGCGGAAACCAGGCTGTCCAACCTAGCCAAGTTTATGCCCAACACTAGCGGGCCAAGAAGCAGCAAGCGACTGGTGATTTGCAGCGTGGTCCACAACATACTACTGTATGGGGCACCGATATGGGCGGATGCTGTAGGCATCCAAAAATACAATGATAAGCTGAGTAAGATACAAAGGCAAGCGCTGTTGCGTGTGGCGTCGGCATATCGTACTACTTCGGGGCGGCGCTGAACGTAATCACGGGAACGCTGCCCATAGACTTAATGGTCAAGGAGAGGGCATACATCTACAAACACAAGAACGCGGGACCCAAGACACAGACGGATGCTAGAGAGAAAGCCCTTGACACCTGGCAAGATAGATGCAGTGACGGTTCTGAAACTGCAAGATGGACCAAGAGGTTAATAAAAAAACATAAGACCCTGGCTAAACTGCAGCCATCGTGAGGTAGATTACCACCTGTCTCAAGCATTAACGGGGCATGGATGCTTTAGAGCATACGCCAAGCGATTCGGTAAAGACACTGAAGACGACTGCATCTACTGTGGAGCTCAGGACACCGTGGAGCACACCATTTTTGTGTGTGGCAAATGGCAACACCTCAGAGACGATGTGAGAGAAAGGGCAGGACTCCTGACACCGGACACCCTAGTGCACAAGATGATTGCATCGGCCGAGATATGGGACAAAATTCATGCAATGGTGCGTGGCATAATGACACAAAAAGAGCTGGACGTACGCGCACGACAGGCTAGCTGACAACACCATTAACAGCAGTGACATCTGAAAATTGCCGGCCCGAAACCCTAATCACCTGACGGTTGACGGGGATGTAGGGATGCTCAGCAAAGCAAGACAACCCAGCGACTGAGGTATATTTGGAAAAGATAGTTCCAGTTGCTGCATGGGGCGGTTCACGCGGGCCACTTGTCCGGTCGGCAGACCGGCTACGTCCGTTTAAAAAAATTTGCAATACAAGGCTGTTATTCTTCGGCCATACGCAAACCCGATAACGCTCGAAGCATCTCCTACATTGGATGTGGCAGGTATAGACCATGTTTAGTTATCAGGTTAATGTTTTATGGTCAGATATGAAATTTCCGATTTTACCATGAATGTACTCTGATGTAAATTCATGCGCTGGTATATAAAAAGCCATTTTCTTATAAGTGCACAATATAATTAAAATATAAATATGCAAAATGATTACAAAACTTATATCTAAAATTTACTCAAGCATTTCTGGTTACTTACAACATACATATAAAAATTTACAAATTTGAATGGTAGTTCATGCTACCGTGTAATATAATACAAAGCATATAAAAAATTGCTTCACCAGCCAATAGCAACAACTAGCCATTGACAGTTTTTGTATACTTACATACACAATAAATCTTTACGGTGTGACCCATTCCCACCTCTACAATCTACCACAACGGAATAAAATGAAAAATGTCTGTGTAAAATTTCAATCAACAAGATACATATATATGTTCTCATATCGCTCCATAATCAATGCAGATTTCCTTGCAAACCGACTTATGTGTTAAAAGTATGCTTAGTACTCCTAGAGGCTAGCGGATGTATTTAAAACCTCTCAAATCCCACTAATTAAAAACTAACTCCTACCACTTAACACAGACATTGTGCCAAGTGACCACTCAGAGCGTTGCTTGCCTACAAAACTCATTTATCTGAAAAACAAACACAGTTAAGACACAAGTATAAGATAATATACAATTATTTATTTTCTATTTTTACAACCAAAGAAAACATAGCAACGCCCTATCGGTGAACCTGAATAGGGAGACAAACATATTACATAGCTATCTAAATGCATTGTATCGGTAACTCATAAAAACCCCGTAATCAATAATGAGAAATTGAACTTAATTCCCCTAATTACAGAACTAATTGCTTACATTCCGAAGATTCATTCCAGATAAACATCAGTTGTTCAAAGAGTTGTTATTAGTACAATACACAGAAGACTTGCAATAAGTTAGGTATTTAAAATGTATTGCTTGCATGTAATATCAAAGTCGAGGCAGATTCTATTGAAGCAGGGGCTCTTACCTTCCCGAAATAAACAAAAGTTTCGTATAATGAAGATGATGTTACATATTATAGTAAACACGGCCACACTTAGCGTACTTATACTTAACATCGTTAAGGGCATTAAACTTAACGAGCCAATGTTTATAAATCGGATGATATGGCTTGTAATACCTGTGATAAGTTTTCTAGCAAAGTTACTAGCCATTCATAAGAATAAAAAATATTATCTATTCGTAATAAAAAATCTCAAATCGAACATTTTCAATATACACGATAAACAATTGAACCAACACATATTACTAATAGAGAAAATAAGTGGACTAATGTGGGAAGTATTTCGGGCTAACAATATTAGGTGTAATGTATCTAGTTTCATGTGTTTACCAGTAATCATAGATACTGAACCGTTGATGCCTTGCCCAGTAAATATAGAAAATACGATATTATCTATCGTTTTCTGCATCTTCTATTTATGTTCTATTATGCAATTAATTCACCAGGTTTCGATTTACTGCTTATGTCGTTGTTAGGCATATGCATCGCACAACTGAACATATTAAAGCAACGATTAATTTGCTTGGGTGATTCCGATACTGAAAATGTAAATGCAATATCTGAACATGGGGAAAACATTAAGAGAATGTATTACTTTACATAAAATGATAAACCGGTGAGTGCAATATAACAAAGTAATATTAGCATTGTTATAGTAGTAGTGATTAGGTTAAACAGAACAAAATTGTATTGCTGAACAGTTTTTCTGATGGAAAGTTCAATATTGATACATTCCTGAATTTAAAATATGCTAAATTGGTCTGAAAATATGGCAACATGCAGGTATATTTAGGATGCTGTAAATATAACACGTTAATTCAAATAGATTTCATAACAGTTTCTAATTAGAGAGTCATTGAAAATGTATGCAGTACTTCTAATTCATACATAGATCACGTATAATTATTTGAATTAAAAATTAGCAATAGGTGATTGTAATATTAAATTTTTTCAGGTACGTGGAAAATATAACTGTTCTCCTGTCCATGCCCTTATTTATTCAATACACCTGTGGGTGCTTTATAATATGCAATACTGTGTTACAATTAACATGTGTTAAGTTTTTTAGAATTTTGTTGAAAGTGTCTTGTAAACTATTGCTATGTTTTTCATCGATATTACAAAATTGCTTACTGATAATTGCGTAAGGTTATATAAGTACGTTGTAATAGTTCTCACTATGTATACAGTGAGGTAATAAAGTATCCTCTGTCATGTTATTAACATTTGAAAAGAATATGATTACTATTGGACGAAGTATATTTATTCATCTTCAACGAGCTACACTTTGGTGTTAATGTAGGTTTACTTCAAGTTCTTATTTGATTAATAATGATGCCAACTTTTTTTATTTAGACTAGAAGACATTTGCAAACGTATGGTAAAAATTGTAGTATTATTATATAAACCGATACATGTTTACATCATCTTGAAACATAGAGGAAAGGTTACCATTAAATCTTGTATCACATGATTCATGTTTCTATTTGCAAACAATAAGAAACCGGCGGCAGTGCTTAAAAAGTTGTACGTTAACAAAATTTTTGATTCAGTTTAAAAATACAGCTTTATTTCTATCTTTAACAGCAATTGTGTCCAAGGTTACACTGTTATGTTTCACCATTTTTAAGTTCCTTATTGTTGAAGCTAAGTGGTTTGTTAAATTAGCAAGTTGTTTGATTACTTTTTTATATAAAATATCCGAATTTCTATTTCCTGTTATTTCCTAGTATCTTCTTCATTCACTTCAAACTGTTTTCAGGCTCATTCTCATTAGACGGCGTGGACTGATTCTCAGCGTGTGCATCTGTATTCAGGTACGCTCTAATTGGGCCAGTTACTGGCGGCCCATTTTTTCTTCATTTTTGATATATGTTGTTCTCATTGTGTACAATCATGACGGTTGTTTTCTTATAGACTAGTTTCCAATAAAACGCACCAATGTGTTCCGATTATATCCAAGGGTGCACCATTCAACAAGCACTATCGAATGGTGCCTGGACGAAATTTCGGAAATAATGTTTGTGTAGGTATTAGTTATAAAAGAATACGATATATGTAATTTTTGCTGTTGGCCATGAATGGTTCATTAAATAATTAAATAAATGTCCAATCAAGAATGTTCCTAGTATCTACTTATACCATAAAATATCGCTTTTCTTTTAAAAAATAACATCTTGATAGAGATGCTGTCATTACTATTATATTATTTATATTAGAATTCCATAATTTCGTATATCTAGGGGCATGTTCAGTAAAATACAAAAAGCAAGTAAAAGCAAGAGAAATTTTGTGTTCATTATGTGTTGTGGTATAATAATATAGCATTATTTAAGCATTCAACCTCTATTAGTTTCTTATCAAAACAAAAAGGCAAAGAAAGAGTCACCTGTTCTTATGAAAAAAATCTGGTTTGGATACATGTTGGGCTCAGCAATATTGTGACACATTCGATATCGAACTTTTCTCTTTTCGCGTAAAACGATTGCGTAATATTCATTGTCCATTATAGATTTTTTTCTGAACAATAACATTTGAGCACTATAAGTGTTGCAAATGCGCATGTTTTTTGGGGAAGGAATATTTAGCAAGATAAGCGTTGCTGTTGCACGCAGATGCTAATACTTTATCACTAGATATATCAAGTTATCTACACTTCAATATTATTATCATTATTTCAAGAGCTGTTCAACTGCTACTCCAGTTTTAAGAAATGGACAAATGGTGGAACGGTACACACTTTCTATATAGATTATTAGACGATTTTTTGCAATTTAATCATTGCATTATTTTTATTTAGTTGTTGTAATGTTTCACAGTTTCAAATCGGCAAGAACAGTACTTGGTTCTATTTTACTCATTTAAGCACGTAGGTTTGAAAACAACAATAATCTCATATCATATCACGCATAGTCTTTTTAGCTGCTTCGTAAAAGTTAACGCCCATATTTTGTTTTAGGGAGGCAAGACTACTGTTGATGTTGTACTGATCGGAGCATATACCTGCGTCACATTCTCACAAATGGCCGCGTATCACTGGCTCGGCAATGAAATTATATACAAAGTATAAAAAATACACTCATTACAAACAAGCAATTCTAAAAAGCTGTTGATTTCAGAGTTGGACGGTCATTGACGCGTGTTACCTTTCACAATGGTATACCCTAGATCAGATGTCTCAAAAAATGTCTGATACTACTAATGGAACGAGCAAAAAGACCGCTTACAGTAAAATTATATGCAATTGCCTATATTTCTTTGGAATCTCTAACAGTGGTAGGTGGCTGCCACGGTTGGACGCACATAATTGTCTTTTAATTTTTTAGATAATACGGTGGTCATATTCACTTTTTTGCAATAATGAAGGCCACATATAATTAATTAGAGAGTAATTCATAGTAATCTGGTGCTGTACAATTTCCTGAGGGATCCTTGACGCTACGAAGTCTTTGTGTACACACTACATCCTAATTAGTTTAATAAACTCTATATCAACATAGCTTAAAATTATTGTTATTAGTATCAAGCAGCACCGTACTAAAGTAAATATGATATATTGACGTATACACGTACTAGTGGTTTATTTTACTTTTTAGATATGGTTTGATGTCAGTGTTAATTTGTGCATTTTCTTCAAATAGAATTAAATAGGCGAAATTATACAGGTATAGATTATAGCCGTCTTGCTAATTCATTTTTTGTATTGTGTATTCATTAATATATATCATGTTTAGAACTCTTTTATTAATTATGTTTAGCTTTCGATAACATATTATCTTCATTAGAAAAAAATACGTATCTGTTTACATTTCCATTATTTTGTGAAGGGTTTTATGCTTATTAAATTAACTGTAACTTGATAACAACATAAACAATCATGTACTAAATACAATTTGAAAACCGTATATGGCCCACTATTTTTACAGAGAACCTTTTAATTATTTGAAAAGTTTAATAATAATGAAATTTTTGAAACGATCTATGTACCCTAGTTAATAAGTTTACTGAACACTTCACTAGATGCAACAATGGTATGCGATGAATCGGCAAAATGTCAACTAACTCTACAGACATGCAAACATTCTCAGAAGTGTAATGAAGTTATCTGAACAGAATTATCAAATTCTGTCTATGCTCACCAGCAATGAAACGTGACTAACAACGCACAAAGTGGGTCAACCAATTAGTTAATTTTAACGATACTTATATCAAATAGAATAAATAGAACTGTCGTTAGTTAGCATATTAACAAAAAAAAAACTTAAAAGTAATTTGATAAAATAAATACGCAAATTTTGTCCTTCGATAAACGAAAGGGGTTTTTAAAAAATAATCTTTCTTTTAATTACGAACAGAGAAGTGTACGAATGTTACAATAGAACTGCTTAGAACTAAAACTATTTTAATAAAGAAACTTATTGTACTATCTCATCGTAGTGCGTGCTTTCTCATGGTCATCTCATCTTCGTATGTTGACAAACCCGTAGGATCCATATGACTCGCGTTATTTCTTACAAGATTGTTTATTACAATCAGTCTTTCTATATGGTTCGACATTCAAAGGGAGAATTCTGCAAATAGATAATGACAAGTAGATTAGGAAAATTGGGTTTGCAATATTTTTCAGGTTAGTAACTTGTAATACGATATCAATGAAATAAATCTACTCATCTACTTGTCATCATCTATTTGTAGAATTCTCCTGAAGTGGCTTTTGAAGGACGAAACATTTTGAGAAACTGCTAACAACACGTATTTATTTTATCAAATTCAATTTAATCTCAAACATTAATGATGTCATAATTGTAGTTTCTTTGATGAAGTATATAATATTGATAAAATGCTAAAAATGCATGGGATTCGGTAAAGTAGAATCCGCTACTTGTTGTTTGCTTATTCGCAACGAACTCAAAGTTAAGTTTTTAAACATTGTCGTTCGATCGACACACCCTTACATTGATCTTGCAGTACTTATAATGATTGACTAACTATATTTGTTAGGTATACGTACTGTATTAGCTCATTGATAAATTGCTGTATATGCCATAACATATGTACAGAAATCGGTGTACTAGACTATATTTTATCAGTTTGCACTAAAATTAGTTTACGTTTACTCAACTTTAAAAGTATTAGGAAAACAGTAATATTTGTGTGACCTGTTTATATTGACAATTTACTTGCTTTGGATATACAGGGTCCTGCAATAGTGCGTC
Source organism: Holotrichia oblita (assembly GCA_023690525.1). Taxonomy (NCBI): domain Eukaryota; kingdom Metazoa; phylum Arthropoda; class Insecta; order Coleoptera; family Scarabaeidae; genus Holotrichia; species Holotrichia oblita. The sequence goes on along the minus strand of CM043016.1, from coordinate 142,009,905 downwards.
AGGCTTCCATAGTTCCTTAACGAATTAAATTAAGAATTTCATTCATTGCCGACTTATACTATATTATAGGGTCTACCTTAAGAAAATATTTTCAGTAATGGCGAACTTCCGGTTGTACCGGAAGTAGATATCAACTTTGTTATTTTAAATGGAACACCCTATATATTATTGCACGTTTGGATTCCTAGTTAAATTTAAATGGCACTTTGTTACACATACATTAGGTATAAGTCTCATCGTTTTTGAATTACATGACGTTTTTCGAAAAAAAATAACTGTAGCAGCGTATTCGAAATTTGAAAATATCTCCGAAACTGTGAAAGTTAGACAGATGAGGTTTTCAGTTTTCGCTTAAGCATGAAAGAGTACACGTCTTTTATTAGAAAATTGTTGCGTTTAAATGATATGATTATTAAATGAGGATCTGTAATTTTCGAACTCTAAAATCATGGAGATCTTGATTTTTTTTAATAGAACGGTATAGTAATTTTTACATAAATGGATGTAAAATTTAATTTTATTTCAATTTTATACAGGTATTATGGTGTCTATCTGTCACGGTTTTCGAGATATTTCCAGTTTTTTTGGATTTTCACGACAGATGCGTATTATGAAGAAACAAAGGCGGCCATGGAAAAACAAGCATGTTGTTTATTGATACAAATTACAAAAGTGATCAACAGAACACAACAACAAACAAAAAAATTAAAAAAAAAGTAAGTAAGCGACATCTTTAATGTTAAAATAGGCTTGAAAGTATATTTTCGAATTAACATTATAAAACAAATTTCTTCTTTTTATAGATGTTCGAACTGTCTTTCATTTTGTTGAAGGCATATACCAATTCTGTGTGTGATTGATGCAAACGCGCCGACAATTCCTTGTTGTATGTTTTGTTCAGTGGTTGGAGGTTCCCTATAAACCAGTTCTTTTACATACCCCATAAAAAGATCTATTTGTGTCAGGTCGGGCGACCTTGCATGCCAAGGAACTGATCCCCTCTTCCAATCCATCTGTTTTCATATTGATTATTTAACAGGACTCTGACTTATTTTGTGGATGTTTATAGATAAATTTTGGATTAATCTTGGTAACTCATTTATTAAAAATTCAAAATATATTTCACTGTTAAGGTGACCATTAAAAAAATGTGGGTCCACCACATGTTCTTCAACAATAATTCCTCCCCAAACGTTTATTGACCAGCGTTGTTGGCGATCTATTTGCCTAACTATTCTTGGATTTTCGACAAAATAATAATGCGAATTATGCGTCTGTTGACGCATCCACTATTGTGAAAAGTTGCTTCGTCAGAAAAAAGTACGTTCATAAAGAAAAATTAATTTTCTTGAACACGCAATTGTGCCCACGTACAAAACTCTGCCCTCCTCTGAAAGTCATTTTCACACAGAGCCTAGCGCAACTGAATGTGGTACGCATGAAAATGATGTTTCTTTAGAATCCTTTGGACGGACCTCTCACTTATTCCTACCTCTTGCCCCACACTTGCTTGACTAGTATTTGGATTTTCAGTTACTGTCAATAAAACTGCCTCATTTTCGTCATTTGCTACTGTCTTTGTTCGTTCTGTTTTTCGTAGTTAACGCTTCCTGTTTCAACAAAGCGCTCAAGAAGTCTGGTAAAACTGATCGCTTGTGGATGTCGCCTTTCAGGAAACCGAGTCGCATAAATTCTACTAACAAGAAAACAGATTTTCTCTCCAACACACAAAAACACAAAAATCATATCAATGAGTTCTTCTCTTGAATACTTCATTTCTTTTTAATACGCATCTGTCGTGAAAATCCAAAAAAACTGGAAATATCTCGAAAACCGTGACAGATAGACACCATAATACCTGTATAAAATTGAAATAAAATTAAATTTTACATCCATTTATGTAAAAATTACTATACCGTTCTATTTAAAAAAATCAAGATCTCCATGATTTTAGAGTTCGAAAATTACAGATCCCTATTTAATAATCATGTAATTTAAATGCAACAATTTTCTAATAAAAGACGTGCACTCTTTCATGCTTAAGCGAAAACTGAAAACCTCATCTGTCTAACTTTCACAGTTTCGTAGATATTTCCAAATTTCGAATACGCTGCTACAGTTGTTTTTTTCGAAAAACGTCATGTAGTTCAAAAACGATGCGACTTATACCTAATGTATGTGTAACAAAGTGCCATTTAAATTTAACTAGGAATCCAAAAGTGCAATAATATATAGGGTGTTTAATTTAAAATAAAAAGTTGGTATCTACTTCCGGTACAACCGGAAGTTCGCCAGTACTGAAAATATTTTCTTAAGGTACACCCTATAATATAGTATAAGTCGGCAATGAATGAAATTCTTAATTTAATTCGTTAAGGAGCTATGGAAGCCTGACGCACTATTGCAGGATCCAAAGCAAGTAAATTGTCAATATAAACAGGTCACACAAATATTACTGTTTTCCTAATACTTTTAAAGTTGACTAAACGTAAACTAATTTTAGTGCAAACTGATAAAATATATAGTACACCGAGACATATGTTATGGCATAAACAATTTATCAATGAGAACGTATACCTAACAAAGGAGGAGCAAGGAGGAACAAGTTCTATGAAAGCCTGACGCACTCTTGCAGGAAGCTTTTGCGTCGATAACACTTATAAGACTGTCAAAACTTTCGAAAATTCGTTCGAGCAACTTGATACCATAGTTCAAAAATTTTCGAAAAAAATGTGTGAATAACTATCTCACCGAATTAGGCGCCGTTACCAGTAAATAGTATAGGAAAAAAATCAACATTAATACTGATCACTTCGCTAGCTTTATACCCTAAGCTCCTTCTGTATGCAGTAGAATAATAAATTAGTCAAAACGTTTTAATTTGTCTATTTAACCGTTTATATTACAATGAATTTATTAAGCATATTATCGATAAAGGTATTTTGTATTATGTGGCATTAAATAAGAATAAATTGTGTATGTTCTATCTAAACAATTTATTATCATTGAATAAATATTTCAAAAATAAAACCCACTCTTCCTGACTTTAAAACTAACGTGTGTTGAACGTAAAAATATCAACAAGACTACTATTCTTTTCCTTCTCGCTTCGTTATTCTATCTTCCACCGCATATACGATTTCAACCGCACCAAACTTGTATCTGCAATCTTTCACTGCGTTCCAACTGCACTCGTTCGACAGTTGTGTCGCAATACTACCTCCAAACTTGGTGTAATTTCTGAAAATTTTTTTCTGAAATTCTAATGCTTAACACACTAATAAATTTTATCCGATACTACCGAAATAGAACAATATACATACACTGTTATTCACGGAACTGGTCGTCATAGCTTTCTGATGTTCCCAAATTCTAATAATAATGGAATCTTATAGTTACAGACAGTTTTATCTAGCTACGTGAGCGAAATTATTTACGCTCTTGTTTCACTTCAGAACATGGTATGATTTTTATGAATTTTCTAAGGCGCTCATGCAATTCTACACCAAAACTTACTAAGATGCGCATTTGTCCGCAGGGTGAATTCCAACAATATACTATGAACGCCTATTACAAGTAGTGCTTTGGTTTTTATTTTGGCACTTCTCGACGATTTAATATGTTACGTCATGGTAAGCCGTATGCGGAATTCACCATTGACTGCTAATTGATCGAGACATCTAACGGGAATGACATCCACGAATTGTCCAAGCTATATGGGTATCTCTTGTACCGACTTGAATTAGTCAATAGTCGGAGGTATTAAACCAATAAGTTAAGAGGTGAAAGGCGATGAAATTATATCTTGCATACGGAGTTGCGCTGATGTGACCTGGAAGGTCGAAACCACGTGGTCCGCTTCTAATGCTTGATTTATTTTCATTGCATTCGTCCGCAGGGTGAATTCCAAAATATATCATGAGCGCCTATTACAGGCATTTTTTGTGGTTTTTATATAGGCATTTCTCGACGTTTTCATAAGGTACGCTATATAAAAAATCTGCTGTTTCTCTATTATTCCATTTTTTTATATACAGGCCACTACAATGTTATGCTAAAAATTTTGTTTGAAAACGTTGTAGCTGAAGACCTCATATTTAGCGTGCTATTAACTGAAATTTGAAGCATTAAAGTTAGATCTTTACAAATATGTCAATGTATGAAGGGCCGTCTAAAATTAACGTTCATTTCAACTAAAGTCATTCATTACCATTCATTCATTATCATACATATTAGGCTATGTTTTCTATAGTTTTGAGTCATAGACGCTTCTTTGTGAAACTCCAAAAATAAAGGTCTTTAATGTATTTTAAACTCCTAGTAATCAGTGAACGTCAAAACAATACATGACATGATATGATTTAAATGATGTAACATATCCCAAAGGGTCACAGAGGACAAGACCTTATATACCTCTCATCTCATCAATTTTATTTTTGTAAACTGTTTAGCGCTATAACGTCCAAAATATATCATCATGTGTCCATTAATGCTCATATCGTCTCCTAGAACCGCATAATGTAGAAAGCGATTATTTAACACTTCAAGAAGTAGTGAATTGATAGGTACTATAACACTATTACAGTTTCAACCAAGTGAGTCCCAAATGTATGCAATCTATTGCATACTGTGTTAGAAGACTGTATAGATAACAGAATGATACATACATATGTGTATAAGCTGCAAAGAAGGCATTGAACGCTTTACGCCAAGGGCTTAATTATTATATAATATATCCCTAAATTTTAGTTCTAACAATCAACATTTAACAACCGTTGACCCTAACTAAAGATATTTTAATTATAAATATTGTGTTGTAAATGCTCTTGATGCGTCAGTATTTGAATACGTTTCATGTTCCAATAATAGTACACTGGACAAAAATGGGATAATATCTATACTCCATCAAACAGCTATGTAAATTATTGATGTAGGTAACTTACATATGTAGTAGTTACATGGATAATAACCGGGCACTGCCATGTAAAATAACATTTTTTGAACTAGGGCTTTGTATCAGGTTCCACTTGCCGAGGTTGTTAGGAGAATGATAAAGCGCTTTTTCAGGTAGTATACTATTGAGATGCATTACAAGGTGTTAGGAAGGAAACCGTTGCCATCGAAAATTTGACGCTTGCGGAGGTAAGGTTGGGATCAGAAATACGGCGATTAACGAAGACTAGATCCTTTGAGGATTTTTAAAGCAGGAGAACACAACAGGCTTATAGCAGCAATGTAAATTCCACCCAAGGCCACATCATGGGCAAGAATAGTGTTTACAGTAATATAACAAGTTTTGAGTAGAGATTAACGGCTGTATAATGGAGGGGATGAGTTCGGTATAATGGGCGGCAGCCAAAAAATACAAAACAGACTTTTACTCTTTCTTAATGTCTGAGCTTTCGTAATATATTAATTACTTCAGCAGAGATAAGAACAGAATAGCATACTAAAAACAAGCATTAGAACAGGGAAAAAAAAGCACAACGACACATCACGTCCGGTATTGAAAATAAAAAGTTATAATTGAATTTAAATTATACTGCAATTTGATGTACAACAGAGCAAACGTACTAAACAGTTAAAAATCAAACAAGGTTATATAAAAAATATATAATAACAAGTTTTGTGCGCAACGTATGCTTCGGATAGTTTTACGTTAGTTAGAATAACTTTATGTTGAATAGATCATTTTTCTGGTATACATATATAAAATTGAGTAACTTAATTATTACATAAAGTATTATATTGATCCGCACTAGCTATTACCTGAAAAAAAGTTACTGTTTTTTGTTTTTATATGAGTAATTAACTTAAAAAAAATATATAAAAAATTAAATGGAAACATACATTTTTGATGACAGTTTAAAAATGTGGGCTGAATTACTAACACATCAGAGAAAACCGGGTATTGCTATCTATTACCTATCCGAAGATATCTTGAGAAATGTGTGAAGGGTAAGAACTTCTATAAATTTAAATTATTCTGCTTCCCCTGACCGAAGTTTAGCAAATTTGGTCTTTGTTTATTTATTTAATAATGAACCTGTAGATGAAATTCTTACCATATGCACTATAGTATATTTGGCCCCTTTTTTTGGCCAAATAGAAGAATAGAATACAACAAAAAACTTAATAAATCGTAACCAAATAATTATTAATTTAATTAATAATAAAGAATTAGTTTCATAGAGATGGATTTACGATGTATTTACATAAGAAAATAAGCAAATAAGTAAAACACAACTTCTATTCACGATTTACTTATAAAAGTTTAGTCTTCATTTTCTAAAATTAAATTGTCTATAACTTGTATGTTATATATATCATCCAAATCTTCATTTTCACTTCCTTCATGCTCCATCCCATCTGCAGGAGTATTTTCCACTTGAATGTCGGGTTCTTTTAATACGTTTAGAACTTCCGTCGGCAACTTTAATTGTCGCTATTTCTTTATTCGTTTTGTTAAATTTATGGCAGAAATAATGGGATCTGAAGTGTCCATTGCTCTGCTAAAGACATCCAGTAAATTATTTTGACGACTGCATTTTCTCGCGTGATGTAATCTATCATATTTATACAGTTTGTTTCGAGCTTCTGACGCTTCTTTACTAAAGCAGCCTATTGGTAATATTGTGTTTTCAATTATTAAATTGCCATGTACCAGCACTTTATGCACAGATGGGATACCATGCGTATTTTTCGAAATATAGTTTCGCCGTTTCGTTACAAAGCTCTTCAAATTTTTTTGGATGTATTTATAGAGCAAGATAAAGCTATTAGAATTATTCTAAATTTTTGAATTAAATCTTCATCTACATTTGTAATATTTGCAAACAAATGAGGATTACTGAAAGCCCTTCGTGCCGTATTACCGTCGTTAGTACTGCCACAGCCATTTGGCTTGGGCTTATCCACGTGCAAATTCATTTCGTTCAAAAATCGATCTTGAATGAGTTTCTTTCGATTATTTACAGCATGTTTATTTTGTGATCCACGAATTTGCCACACACACAAATCTAGTCTATAGCCAATATGTACAATGCATTCAAAGAACCGTATCCATGAATGTAATGGACTTATTCCATATTTCAATATGTCCGGTTTAGTTTTTGCTTTTAAATTCTTGATATCCATAAAATTTCTTGGAGTTGCACCACAAATAGGACACATTTGAGAGGAATTTGTACTTGTTAAAACATTTAACACTTTACCGTCTATAAGAGTCATAAAGAGATTACATTTTACAATAATGTACTAATTCTCAACTAAAGGCACTTTTATGTCTGTTAGCTCCGTTATTTCTTTATTCAATCTTTCTTTTTCTTTCAAAATGTAGTCCCGTGTCTCTTTTGCAAACGCTAATTTTACAGGTCTGCAAAATCGCACAGACTGCAGCGTCCTATTATTCCACAACACAATTCTATAGGCGTATAACCGTAAAGGAATAACTGTTGTTGCAAAGAGTGCTTATTCAGACTGTTTACCTGGAGTATCATATTTTTGTTTGTAAGCTGATTGGCCGCTACTTCAATCGAAACCATAACTTAATATCATTTCAGCGTTTAGTTCGTCAGTTAATCCCATTGCTTCCAAAATTGCCTCACTTTGCATCAGCACTATTCTTTTTGCAGTATGTTCCAGAAGACTTCTCAGTGGTCCCTTGGCTTCAACGTCGCTAGTAGAGATACGATCCGGTCTGCTATACTGTTTATAACATACCACTTTGTTGTAATCTGGATACATGTTGCAGTTGTTTATTCTAGCTCCTTGTCGTATGTTTGAAAATTGCTGTTTACTTAAACTACTGCTTACAATTAATTCCAAAGCTTCTTCAACAGAATATTGTAAATGTTCCTTTTTCGGAGATAAAAGAACTTTTCGAACTTTCGTAGCTCTTGTGGGACTTTTTGTTATTTCTTTAATAACTGCTACCAAATCTGTATCTCCCTGTTGTCTTCCAGAAATTTTAGCAGCTTGTAACATTAATAATGGCTCTTGATGTTCTTTGGATAATACGGTAGCCTCACGCCTTTCTGATCTCTCAGATTTTTCTGTGTACGAGAGACAAGGTCTTCCCACAGTACCAGATGTAGATGGTCTTGGCTCATTACTTTACTCATTACTAACTCTGTTTGAAGCCAAGCCTTATTCTTAGATCTGAAAACATCTTTTCGTCTGTCCGCTTTATTCCATCTTTCGGTCAAGTTTTCACAAAATCTGTTAATCTTCTTAAGGGTTCTGCGTTTAATTTCTTCGTTTGTTGATAAAAACTTCTCGCCCAATCCATTTATAATTTTATCGGTCAGTGCGGACGTCTTTGTTGTTTTATCTGAAGTTTCTAGCCATATTTCTGCCAAAGCATCATTTTTGAAACGACGCATGTCTAAATAAGAAAATTATTTATAAAAAACTGCATTAAATAAGCAGGATTTTATTTGAGCAGTATTATAAGGAAAGTTAAAAGTGATAGTTTGTAAAATATTACGACTGGATTCGCTCGGGTTTTCTTTATAAAGCAGTTCAAACATTTCTTATTCCTTTTCACAAGGTTAAAAACATTGAAGTACATTTTATTTAAAATTTAAATTTAAGAACAATAATTTTAAAGTTTATAACTATAGAACACAAAAACATACCTGTATGTATCTACAAATTCTAGTTTACTGTGTAATAAAATACCTATCCGCTGAGAGATAATATATGTTAAAAAGTGTGCGTTGTTTTGTCGAATCACATATTTATAGGTAGAGGGGATTACTCTAGATGACTCAAGGTCAAGATTTTTTCATTTGGTATGTTTGCAATAGTATTATACTAAACACAGATATATACATATAATGTTAAAAATTGGCATTTTGGCCAAAATACAGGGACAAATATATCATAGTGGCATTCACACGTTTCTCAAGATATCTTTGGATAGCAATACCCTGTGTTTGCTAATTTGTTGGTAATTTAGCCCACACTTTTAATCTGTCATGAAAAATGTATGTTTCCATTTAATAGTTTCGATGAAAAACAAAATTTCCGATAAAATTTAAACAGCGCCTCTAGTATGCACGTAACTTACTAGATTGTTTAGAATTTATAAGCACTAGATTGGAGGAGTAATGCTGTTTTCGACGAGACTATAAGTTTTCAAAATTCGCTTCAACAAAACCGGAGGTACAAGCGTTCCTTCAATATAAAGTTTCCCCTCCTCCCTTTTCTTATTTGACAAAATACGAAAAAATTGTCCAATGTAAAATACGCGAAATTTCTAAAAGAATCCGATTTTGATGTTTGTGATGGACCTTAAGTTGGTATATTTTATATAAGATAATAATTAAAATTTTTGGTGTACAGTTGCACGATCTAGCGGTCATGCTACACTTCCCAAAATAATTTCCTGATGTTTCTCGAGGCCACTTTAGTCAGTGATATTTTTTTCCCGAAGCTGTACTATAAACCGTTCCTGAAATAGTAGTCGGCCACTACAATAATATAAAAAAAGCCTACGAGTCGAATTTGAAAAAAATGAAGATATAAAGTTATCCTTAGTGACTGGTGTATTAGGACTAATAGTGTCATACAAGATGCGTTTTAGAATTCCGGGACCTACTTTCAAAGCCACCTTGCTTGATCATCTAAATTTACAAATAAGTTAATCGACTGTCACGTTGAACCTAGAACATTAGATACCCTAGCATTAGCATAAAAGAACAATTATATACACAGATATATTTACAGCTATATGTCTTAATAATATTTGGAAATTAATACAACTCTAGCAATCTATTTTCTGAGAATCTTATACACTTTTCTACTGCCTTCTGGTAGCAAAAATGTATGCCAGACGAGAAATTAGTTTTAGTTACCTACCCCTTACTGGGACATCATAAACGAATGATACAGTACAAATTAAATGCTGCATTACAACCACTACATTCAGAAAATTAATTAACCTAATTTCATTTCTCAAATGAAATGTCTATCCAAAACTAATTCATTATCATCATCTCTAAACTAATAAATGCATTCGTGCATGATCTGTTTCAATTGTGTGATAAACCACAATGGATATTTAGATATTTAGACGTAGTGATTTACATATCTGTATTTACTTGTCCTAATAAGAAATATAGCTTGTTATAATTAGTTAATACGATTGACCGCTTAAGTGCTGCTGATTTTTATACATAACAGACAATTACTGAAAATAACGTAATTACAGAGGGTTTGTAAAACAGTGTATCACCTACTCAGCAGTTAGTCGATACTTGAATGTACGAACGGTAGCAATTCTTATAAAATCGTATACATTTAGAACGATTACCATGGCTAAGATTAATTGTATCGATACATTGTCACCAATAACGTGGTTCTTAATAAAGGAAGGATTATTTCCTGCTAGCAAGTACACATATTTGCAATTGACAAAATTGTTGATAAATTTCTTGTTTTACTTATTTATAGTAAGTATACTTGTGTTAGATATTATTAACACAATAAGAGCAAGAAATATGGTAATGTTTAATAAAATAACTTGTATTACTATTCCCATATTAAATCTAGCAGCTAAATCATTGGCAATTTTAAGTAATAGAGGATTATTTCTATCGTTAGTAGACGATTTGAAATCTGCTACCTTCAATACAAATAATGATACTGAAAACAATTATATACAGATTGTAGATAAACTTATAAAATTTTTGTTAAGGCTCCTTTTTGCGGTAGTGGGTATATATATTGCTACAACTATTTTGCTAGCGGTAGCAAAAACTACAATGATGATACCCGCTCCGATAGAAATGGGAAAATATAATTTACTTTACAAATGTATACATTTTCTGATGACACTCTACTTAGGATGCAATTCGATTAGTTTTGATGTACTTTTTGTGACGTTATTAAGTTTGTGCATAGCACAATTGAATATACTGGAACATAAATTAATAAACGTACATGAAGAAATAAATATTTTAGCAGACTTAGGGTGTTCACAACAGCTTGCAGAAAAATATATTGTAAGGCACTGCGTAATCTTGCATGAAATGATAAATAGGTGAGTGAATCTCTTGTAGAGCTAACTAGCAGGACAGTACTAACATACTTTCTTTAGGCTCGTTGGAAAACTTAATAGTATTCTTTCATTTCCACTGTTTGTACAGTACATATTTGGATGTTTTATCATATGCAGTACAATATTTCAAATAACGATGTTGGTAAGAACTTTTCTTTAATAATACTAGTTTTCAGGTCGTGGCTGAGTAAATAACGTTCTTAGCACATTATCTAACGATGATACTTGAACACAATCCGTGTATACTATACTACAATTGAGAAATGAGTTAGATAAGCTGTATTTTGTACTCTTTTTTTTATCAGCAGCTTTAACGCGACAACTGAAATTACATAGTATCAGTCTACAGTACTCTTCTTTAAGTTGTACAATTTCTTTTGCCGTTTTAATTGTTATTACTCATTTGATACGGATTTAGTGGCATTTTTTCGTATATGTCATAATAAGAGACAGGGTAGACAGGTAGAATATTTAAAGTTTAATATTTCCGTTACTATTCAACCTCTTTGAATAATCCTGGATTCATTTGAAAGAGAATTGTGTTGACTTTATACAGCATTTATATTCTATATCCATTAGCTTTAAACTGATAAACTAGAGGTCGCTTTCTGCAGCGGTAACTTATTTTTACGGTTTTGTTTAAAACATTAAATGGAACGTTACTGTTGCATTAATATATTCTTAAGGTGCTATAAATCAGCTATATTCGACTGAAAACCGCATGCGTTCTCAATTTATCGCAAACAAAGGCTAGGATAAAATAATATAATCAAGTTAACTGCAAAAGAGAAACAAAATTACCTAACCACGGGTATTAGCAACCGGATATCCTCACTTGTGCAACTGAATTAATATAAGGAGGATGGCACTTTTCGACAATATTTTCCTCGAAATGTGGCTCTATGTGTCTGTATTCATGGGTAGCTAACGTAGTAGACGGCAGCTTCTACTTCCACTGGTGCTAGGCCACGAATGACTTTTCGAATTCTCTCTTGCATATCTTACCTTGTAGTAGGTGTCTTTCTAAAGACAAGTCACCCCCACAAATAAAACTAAAGAGGTCAAGTCGGGAAACTTCCTTAGACTTTTCCTTTCTATCCACCGGTCTGTATATACATATTTCATGCAAGTATCACTTAATATTAATTGAAAAATATGGCAAGTAGTTGATATTTTGCCTGGTTTGAGGGGGCACATTCTCCCATAGCACAGGTAACTCATTACGTTGAAATAGGGTCTAATGATTGTATCCCCTGCTATGTTGCAAAAAACAGTGACACTCCGGTGTCCCTAATACTGCACTTACCGCATCCAGTGGGTAGTTTTGGCAAACCAGTAATCAAAAGTCATGCAAATTTACTTTACCGTCGCTATAAAAACTAGCCTTGTATGTGGAAAGAATTTGCAATAAAAATTTAGGGAGTTTTGTTGATCATCTCCAAAAACCAATTGCCGAAATGACGGCGATGTTGATACTACATTACCTACCCTCTTTCAGCTACTGCTGCATGCGCTACCATTTCAAAAGCCTCATTATTCGCAAAAATTTCGAAGTAAACATCAACCGATGACAAAATAAATTGACATTTTTCCCTAATATTTTCATTCGAGACATTCTTTCACACTTGCTTTTTAATTTTTTCGAGATAACTTGAGAACGAATACAGATATCGAGATGCGGTTTTCAGTTAAATATAAGTTATTCACATCTACTTAGGAATCCATTAATGCAACAGTAACGTTTTATTTAATTTTTTAAAGAAAATCGTAAAAATAAGTTAGCGCTAAACAAAGCGACCTCTAGGTTATCAGTTTGTTCGTAATGAATACAGCATATAAATGTTGTTTAAAGCCCACACAATTATCTTTCAAATGAGTCCAGGATTATTCAGATTAGTAAAGGAAATACTGAACTTTAAACATTGACAAATAGAGGGTCTTCCCTCTTCCTTATTATGACAGATACGAAAAAATTTCAAGATAGAAAATTATCTGGTGTGAACGGGTTTTCAACTGATGATATCAATATTATAACTCATTCTGCGATTTCCTGGGATAATTTTAGATTTGAACGTAGCAGTTACACCGCATAGCGGAAAAATCTGGAACTTGAAAATAATTTCCAGCAATTTCGCTTGACTACGTTTATTATCAATATTTGTTCCTTCAGAACCTAGAACAGGCCCAGCCTGTACGAGGGTGAATCAATATATTTTAAAAGCAAGTTTGAACAAATCTTACAAGCGAGTAATTATTCAAATTAGTTGTTTTTATCATCAATCAACAAATCTTCATCTAATCCTTTATTTATTAAGTTTTTCAAGATATTGAGATATTATATGCTTTTGAATTTTTGTTACCAAATTCTTAAAATTTGTTTTTGTAAGTCCTTCGCATGATTTCAGGATATTCGTGTAATGAAATTGTTTATACCTTATAGCTCATTGATTGTTTTATTTTATAAAGAGGCTGACCGCATACTTAAAGAGGATTGACTCCAAAAATTCAAAAAATAATTCTTTTCATGCAATCATTTGTAATTATTTATATCTTTGCAATATACATCCTTTAGATACATTTTTTGAGGAAGTATTATAGTTGAGCCATATCTACTTTTAGGGTCAGACAGACACCTTCGCTGTTTTAATCATAGGCACCTACGTTATTGTTATCTTCGGCCAACTAGCGCTTTATCATTGGCTTGGAAATGAAATTATGTTCAAGGTATACATAACTTATGCATTTTCGATTTATTCCATTTTAAATTACTAATACTTAAATACATAGGTCGGAATGTAGTTTGGCTATAAGGAATTGTATGTTGTATGCATACATAAAAATGGATCCCAAAAGCTAGAGCGTAGTATCTGCGTTCCTAGATATTTCATTCTAATATACACAAAAATTGCTTTTTAGAATAGTGAATCTCAAGAGCGCACTCTTTTTGCAATTCATACACATAGAATTATGTATCGCCAGACTGCAAACCGTTTAAGGTGTATGATATTAACTACATTGTGTTTCAGAGCAGCAATATTCTAAAGGCGTGCTACCTTTCGAAATGGTATAATTTACATCGCTCATCTCATAAAACGCTCATGTTAATTATGGAACGAGCAAAACGTCCTCTACGTGTACAACTATATAAATATATATAGTCGCTTCGTACAATCCTGATCCACCGATACTAAAACTTACCGACAATTCTGAACCACGCCGACAATTCTGAACCAATATACTGGTTCAGGATTGTTTACCGTGTTTTCTGACTTTACTATCCATAAGTAGAATACGCATTTACTAGACTACATAGCTGACATGTGTTAGAATCTATAACTGCTAGATTTCTGAATGTTCTATCAGAGGGCGTTTCTATAATTTGATATTATCAGTGGTTCAGGAGTGATAGAAACTCCGAATAATAGTTCCGTGTGTATCCGCAAGAGCTCGCTATTTCGAATTTGATCGTGTATATTTCATAGAATGTGAACGGTATAATCTGAACCGGGAAATAGGCAACGCTGTAAATTTCGGGAGAATACCTATCTAATTTTTTAAACACTCCGCGGCACTTAATTGAACGCAATACCTATTACTTTGTTAAAAGCACACTTTTCTTAACTTTTGTATTTTGTGCCTTTTTAAACTGCTATTTTAGGCTAGTTTTACGAGTAAGATCAAAAAATTTTGAAATTTAGATTAACTAATAAATTTTACTTGGAAACCTGGTACGACACTTTTGATTAAACGCAGCCAAATAAAACAACAAAATCGCTGGAAAAAAATTACTTAATAATGAGTGTGACCACCATTCTTATTTACAACTTCAATCATTGTATTGGGTAAAGAATTGTATAAATTTTGGATTTTGGATTTAGAGGGCAATTTAGTCCAAGCTTCTCGAATTGTTTGTTTTAATTATTCCTTGTTGAGAAACTGTCTGCCGTCAGTGTAAATCCGTCGGGACAGCCATCCCCACACATTTTCTATTATGTTTAGATCGGGCGAGAGAGCTGGCCATGGCAATAAAGTAATTCCGTTGTCCTGGAACAATTTTTGGCAACTCGAGCACTGTGTACGAGCATTATCCTGCTGGAAAATGAAATCTTATGTGCCCAATTTATTTTGGGTCACTTCTTTTTCATTTTCCATGAGTTGGAGGTACTTTTGAGCAGTTGGGGCTCCCTCTACGAAAACTAGATCGACGGCTCCGGCATTAAAAATTGCACCCCATACCATTACTCCTCCACCACCTTGCGATCTACGTGATATTATTCTGGGCTCCTTTCTCAAATCATGCCAGTAATAGCGAAAACCGTCAGGTCCATCCAGCGTAAAACGTTTTTCGTCCGAAAAATCAACTTTTTTCCTGCCATGCAATGTGCTCCTTGGCAAAATTCAATTTTCGTTCTCGATGTCGGGCAGTTAAAGCAGGTTTTCTCTTCAATCGCGAGCATCGAATGATGCAGATATTCCTGCAGCATCTCTAATTTGCCTTGTCCTAGCGGAAGAATTTGATGCAATTGTTAGGATGTTCCGTTTTTCTCGTTCGGTAGTTGCTGTAGCAATTCGCCCTCTTCGTTTTTTGCTATAATTTTCCTTGTCTTGAAGATAATTGCGGATTACACGATCACTCGGCCTTAACTTTCTCGCTGTTTCTCGTATTGAAAGGTTTTCGTTTTTCAAAACGTCAATTTGTCCTCTTTCCACTTCAGTGAAGGTTTTTTCACCTCCCATGTCTCTAAACAAACTAGCCAAACACAATTTTTTCTTAAAAACTACAATCACAGAAGAACTGAAATGCGTTCAATTAAGTGTCGTACTATTTCTACCCCATTAGTACAATTCTCCGCGGCACTCGAATAATCCCTAATTTCTGCCGGCCAGATTTCCAAGAAATATTAGAAAGTCGATATGGTATACTTAAAATTGTATGGATTTGTACATTAACCTTTATTTTTAAATATATTACTTGCGGTCAATCAAGTGTCGCGGAGTGTACTATTACTAGGGCTGGGCGATACCGACATTTTTGGTATCGGGTATCGATACCAATCGAGGTATCGATACTTACCGATGTATCGATTACGTGCATGGTATCGATTCCTAATACTGGAATCGGTTGTATCGACAGGTATGGATACTTGCGAACCGATACCTTAGTATCGATACTTTAAATCGATACCTTGGTATCGATACCACAAATTTATTCCTTGAATCGATACCTCCAACTGATTCCTTGAATCGACACCTCGAATTGATTCCTTGAATCGATACCTACGATTGATTTGTAGATATAGATTTTTTCAGGTTGATTTCAATAATTATATTCAATAACATATCTACGGTATCAAATGTACAAATGTGTAGTGCGTCCAAGTACCATATCTCCCCTTGTAAATATTTTTTCAGAAAAACAATTACACAGATGTTACTTGAATTGATACGACATGTTCCAAAATTACTTTCACTTATACAGGGCGTTCCATTTTCACTCAAAAAATACAACTTTGTTACTTTAAATATAATGGTATAATTTTTTTCAATGCAATCGATTCTACGCATTATTTGCAAATATGTTGTATTAAGGTTCCCTATCCCTAAATTCAACTGTTCCGAAGATATTTACAATTTTCCCTAATAATTTCTTATTGCACCATCTTAAAGAATAATTAATGTTGTAAAGAACTTTGAAGCATAAGGTATCAAGCTTCTGCGAACGAAAGTAAAGAGTGATTGAAATTTTAATGTTTAAAGACATCTGAATTGGTTGCTAATTTCTGCACACCCTGTATAAATTTTGTTGAAAGTTATGACGGTTTTCAATATCTATGACCCTTTACTTTCGTTTGCAGAAGTTTGCTACCTTACGGTTCAAAGGGCTTTACAATATTAATTTTTCTTTAAGATGGTGCAATAGCAAAATATTAAGGAAAATTGGAAATATCTTCGCAACAGTTGAATTTAGGGATAGGGAACCCTAATACAAAATATCTGCAAATAATGCGTAAAATCGATTGCATTGAACAAAATTATACCATTATATTTAAAATAACAAAGTTGTATTTTGTTCAGTGAAAACGGAACACCCTGCAACACCTAACATTTGAGACATAGTGCAATTATGTCCAAGCAATATTTCGAATGAGTTTTAACTAAATAAGTTTTTAGTAATTTTATTTCAGAAATTGCGTTCACTACTGCATATAAATCATAAATCTGTAGTTAATTTACGAAAGAAGCTTGGCAACAGCGTAATGGTTCAGCTTATTCCGTAGGCATACAATAAAATGTATATATGGTTCAGAACGGTCGGATAAATGCGAATGGTTCTGCATTGTATGGTTTACAGGAGAGAATATACACTTCAAAATCTAAACCTGTTTTTGGTGTATACAACTTATACTTACGTTCCATTGGTTGCATACTATTATTTTGTAGTGTATGTATGGTAATATACTCATTATTTCCTGGTGGTTCAGGATTGTACGAAATTGTTAATGGTTCAGCATTGATAGAAAGATGTATATATATATACCTATTTCTTTGGAAACTCTTGGTGTAGTAAATTATGTCACTTAGAACGTGTGCTTTCATTTTTAACATATTTTTCATTACAGATTGTTCGCTGGTCTTACTCACTATTTGCGTTAATCAAAGCAAGATATAATTGATAGAAACATAAAAAACTATACACAAACTAGATACTGGC
Organism: Holotrichia oblita; assembly: GCA_023690525.1. NCBI lineage: Eukaryota > Metazoa > Arthropoda > Insecta > Coleoptera > Scarabaeidae > Holotrichia > Holotrichia oblita. Next base: position 141,992,128 of record CM043016.1, on the reverse strand, counting down.
ACGAGATTTGTTGAGTATAAAAGAACTTGAACAATTTATTATTACTATGGAAATCCTGCGATATATGAAATGTGAACTGCGCTTAGCTATTAGAATGAGAAATCAGTAACGCTTCTCGATACTGTTTCGCGCCTGGACATCATAATACTTCTCGTTAGAGAATTTTTTTAGAGATAATAGAGCTGTCGTTATTTTTGTCGCCATATTATTACGTAAATTTGTTTCGGTCTAGCATTCACCTAGTCAATGGTGCTCCCAATTTGAACTTATAATAATAATAATAATGGAGGAAGTATGACTGGAAGAACCGGGTATGCGGTCTGTACAGACCGCATACTCGCATTCCTAAGGTAGTACGGTCGATACTTCCCTCAACAAAATAATAATAATAATAATAATAATAATTCATGTCTTAGCATCCCCCAACAGCTTGCACCAATTACAGGGGGTACTATATAAACATTTGTCGTTGTTTTTCAATTTTATCGGATACTACAGGTATCCTATACGTGAATGTAATTTTTTTTTTCTTATACCAGACCCGTCCGACCAATGGTCAACGGTAAGGCACCGCAGCCTTCATGCTTATTGTGTGTGAATGTAAATAGTAATATGTAATGCAAATAGTATATATTATTGATAAAATCTTAAAACATTTATCTGACTGTTTTTTCTAATTCCTATAAGGTTTGATAAACAAAGCTATCAACAAGCTATCTTCTTTTGCAGACAGCGATCTGATTATCGATTAATTTTCAATCACTGCTATTATTCCCACTAGTGATATATCCTCACCCTACGCAACAACGAGCGTTGGGATAATTCTCCTCTTTGAATCACACTACTGAAATGGTTGAAGTAATAGAATCAGGAAATTCTAAACTAACACAGAGCATCTGGTATATGATTTCCTAATTATGCTTTATATTACACATTTTTACGATTAGTTTGCTTCTGTCTGATCGGACTACTGGATAGAAACGCGAATATCTATAATATACAGGAGGTTGTTCACATACACTAATATTTCAATATTTTACTGAACTATTTTCTTCATACATTGCTACAGTAGTGAAAAACACAATGTTGGTACATTAAAAATATAATATTCAGTTACATAATACGTCCTTAAATATAAATTAGAAAAATATATTTTAAAACATATTTTTTTAATTTATACTAATTCACTCACATTCATCATGAATTAATATGTACAGTGGCCCACAAAATTAATTCCACCCTATCAATCAATCAATATTACCTTCCATTTACCGGTGTAAGTAGTGCGGTGAGTCTCGGGCGTATTCTACCGCCTAACCCCTGAATATTAAATAGCAGAACAATTATTGTAACAAGTACAGATATTGACAGGAAATAGTTTTCATTGCAATAATATCAACTGACGCTGAATGTGTGTACGATAATCAAAGCACGATATTCAGTATTTTAAAATATAAAGGCTTTCCATATTCGCATCACTAATAGTAATTAGATCTAATGCTAAGAATAAAATGATTTGTAGTGGATCTGTATATCAATTTTCTATAATTTCAATACACCTGTATTTACTTAATTACTCTTAAATGTTATCTTCAATAAATTAATCTAGAACAATCTATAACTATTAATGATGTTTGTACCAATAAGTTTATAGCATATAATATAAAAGCAGAATTAAATTATACCCACACAATATGCATATCTGAGCTGTATTGGTATGAACCGTGAAATTATTTATAATATTATCCACATATCATTTCTTATATACAGCTAAAATATATTGAAAGTTACAAGTCAAATTTATTAAATTATTTAAATAGCATTATTTTACAAATTAAAAAAATACTGCGATATTAATGTTTAATGAAATACTATACAGAGTTTCTCAAATAGTTAGTGGTAAGTCCCTGCAATTACGGTTTATGAGAGAAAACTAAATAAATGTAGTAATTCTCTTTATATAAAATTTATTAGGATCAATGAAAACGTAAACTATTTACAAAACAAACGCATTCACAAAGTACTCAAACTCTCTACTTACTATCACAAATATAAGTTTGTTATCCGAAAATGGAAACAAATTACCCAACCTTAATTTTAAATTAAGCTATATTTAAATAAATATTAAAAAGCGTTCAGTAAAAAGTTTTGCGATAATATCCAATATCAGAAACTGATTGGAATGATATTTGTATTTATTTACAAATACGTGACATTACTACACATAATTATGTAAGACGTAATGTTAATAAATGCGTAGTACGTAATATAAGCATAAAACTTAATCAAATGTTACACACGTTAGAAGCATTGTTCAAGAAAAAGGTAAAATCAGTGTTATGAACTTTAAAGCCAAAAGCAATTTTTATTACTAGAATCAAGGAACACCAACGGTACGTTAAGTCACGTTCCTCAACACACTCAGCCTTAGCCGAACACTTCATAGATACGGGCCATAAAATTTGTTTTGATCAGGTATCTGTTGTAAGCAAGTCTCATCGCTATTTTCCACGAAATGTAAGGGAAGCTATCGAGATCCAGAGACATCCTCAAAATCTCAATCGCGATATTGGTTACCCACTCTCCAGCATTTGGAAACCCGTCCTTTCCGCTTCTTCGACCCGTGCTCATTGTTCCGCATCGTTGCCTCGCGCTCACCGTTCCGTTTCCCTGCACAATGGTATACATATATACCCCTGCACGTCCATCTTCTCCTTGTCAGAAGGTTTGCGCCTCTAGCGTGGTTGACACGTCGTGTTACCGTGACCTTCTGGCGCCCCTCACCTAGTTTTGCTCCTGAAGAAGCCACTTACATTAGTGGCGAAACGTCGAGTTTGAGTAAGTTGTATATATATTTTTTGTAACTTTTCTTTTTCATATTTGTTTTATTTTATTTTGTATTGTATATATGTACTTTACTATGACGCGGTCAAAACCCGGAAGCCCTCATAGCAGAGACTCAGACCGTGGAAGCCTTCGATATCATTCAATTTTTATTTAGTTTACTTTATTTCTGTCTTCTAGTATTATGTTAATTTCGTACCTAAACCAATGTAACCTTAATTCACAAGTTCTTAGACAAACTTCTCATTTCTTTGTATGCATTTCAAAATGTACAATAGTTTTATTAGTATATGTATAATTATCTCAAACCTTTTCAAGGAAGGTTTTGCCTTTATGTAAATCCGAGTAGTATTATAATTGTTGGAATTTCCCCTAATTTCGGGATTTTACTTTAATACCTAAAGGTGTAATTAACCGTTAACACGGGAGGTACGTTTACCTACCCTCTATCATGACAGTGAGTTAAGAGAAGTCAGTCATGACTGAGCAGCGATAGATACATCAAGTACGAGAAAGACTAGTAGTATAAGATTCAACAATGTAACGTGCATAGATTTAAAATAAATAGTTAAGTGAACAAGTGTGTGTTCATTAATCTGCTTCTCCCACGGTGTACACTCGAATAGTGTACTGGTCCTTCGCCACAAAACACCAAAAAAGCAAGACGAACCACCGACACATACGTCGGAACCGTCTAGGCCCTCACGTCGCCAACATTGGTCCTTCGAGCCGGATATCAAGCACTGATTCAGAGCAATCCAGGACACAGCAGTTCCACGGAGACAGAGATCGTAATTTCATTCAAAGTGAGTCAGGTTAGTGGCATACAGTACCGTTCCATTTCAAGTTCTATCCTTCTAACTGGTAGCGTTAACATATAAATCATGACGCAACAACAAGTACAAGTAAAACAGTTACTAGCAAAAAGAACTACCATAAAAACATTAATCACAAAATTTTGCACTCATGTCAATGCTGTCGATATCACGTCTAACTATCAAACTCAACTAAAAAAACTAATTGAGAAGGTATCTCTCCATTTTGAACAACTTGTCGACATTCAATCACAACTATGTGCCTTAGACACCAAGGAGGACTTTGGCAGTGCAATTGAATCGACAGAAACTAAATTTTATGAGTATGTAGCCAAGGCCAAAGACTTACTTCATAACACACACACTGAAGTTCGTATCAATCAAAATATAAAAGAACAAATTCAATTACCAAAAATTTCACTTCCCCAATTTTCAGGCATGATCGAAGATTGGTTCTCATTTCAAGAAACGTTTACATCAATAATCCACAACAATCAACAATTGTCGAGTGTACAAAAATTCATTTATTTGAAATCGTGCCTTCTCAAGGACGCTGCCACCTTTATAGAATCACTTGATATTACATCAGATAATTACATGGTAGCTTGGAATACACTTGTTTCTAGATTTAATAACAAAAAGCTAGTTATACAAAAACATATTAAAGCTATTCACGAACTACCTGTCATACGCAAAGAAAGCGCCATGCTCTTATGCCAAGTTGTAGATGGCACAAATAAAAACGTAAATGCATTGAAGGCACTAGGCCGACCAACAGAACATTGGGATGATCTTTTAATTCACATAGTTACAAACAAAATTGACCACATGACATGCAAAGAGTGGGAATCTAGTCTTTCTATAGATACAATACCCACTTTTCCTCAGTTATTGGAATTTTTGTCACATAAATGTAACACGTTAGAAGCAATACAAAAACACAACGTAACTTACAAAACAGTTCACAATAAGGGTGTTTTATCACACATTACAACTCAATCAAAATCTTGTACTATTTGTCAAGAGAATCACATTGTATATTACTGCCCTAAACTGCTAAAAATGTCCCCAGAACAACGTGAAAAACAAGCAAAGGCATTAAAACTATGCATCAACTGCCTGAAAACGAATCATGTAGCATCACAATGTAAGTCAAGCAATTGTAGAAAATGCGGAGGTAGACATAATACTCTCCTCCACGTTACTAATAGGAAAAATCAGCCAAATGGTAATCAATCGTCATCTGAATCGAGTGTTGAAGCAGGTACATCACGAATACAATTACAAATTGTTCATCTCAAGCAACAACTTCACAGGTTTTGTTATCAACGGCAATTGTCAATATGAAGGATAAATACGGAAATTTAATTCCAGGCCGTGCATTACTCGACTCTCACAATCGAACTTTATAACGGAAACATTCTTAAAACGGTTAAACTTAAAGGAAAACCAAGTTAATATATCCATTTCAGGTGTAAACAAATCTACATCAACGGTAAATAAGGCAGTATCAGTAAATCTAAAATCAACAACTACGCAATTTGAGGCAAAATTAGATTTCTTAGTACTAAAAAATATTACCGAGTCACTTCCAGTGATTTCTATAAAAAGGACCTCTATTCCTATTCGTAATAATGTAAAATTGGCTGATCCTAATTTTCATACAACACAAGCAATTGATTTATTAATCGGTGCGGAATTATTTTGGAATTTGCTTTGCGTGGGTCAAATGAAATTAAATAAATCAGGGTTATGTCTACAGAAAACTCAGTTCGGTTGGATTGTCTCGTGAAAGGTAAACTCTAACCCTCAAACAAATTCATTAAGTAGCTGTCATGTTTCACATAATAATCACCTAGAAAGTCAAGTTAACAAATGGTGACAGTTAGAAGAATGCGCCAACAATTCATTATTAACACCTGAAGAAAGGGCATGCGAAAAGCATTTTCTCAATACACACTCAAGGGATAATACTGGAAGATTTGTAGTTCAATTACCATTTAAAAATGACTCGCAGTTACATTTACGCAATTCTAGGGACGTAGCAGTAAAACGCCTTTTCGCTTTAGAAAGAAAGTTATCAAGACAAAGTGACTTTAAAGGCCAATACACACAATTTCTAAATGAATACTTACATCTTGGCCATATGCGCATAGTTAACAATAATTCACAAGACAGTTTAAATGAAGGTTTCTTTTTACCGCATCACGCAGTGATTAAAAACGATAGCATAACTACAAAGCTACGTGTCGTCTTCGACGGCTCTGCAAGGTCTACATCAGGGTTATCTCGCAATCAAACCTTAATGGTTGGCCCAACAGTCCAACAAGACTTATTCTCTATCATCTGTCGGTTTCGAACTCATAAAATTGTAATAACCGCCGATATTGAAAACATGTATCGGCAAATCAAGGTAGAACCATCCCAAACACGATTTCAAAAAATCTTATGGAGATGGAAAACAAATGAACCTATCAAGGAATATGAACTAACGACCGTGACATATGGGACAGCGTGTGCACCCTTTTTAGCTACTCGCACTCTAAAACAACTTGCATTGGACGAAGCGGCGAAGCAGCCTAACGTATCAGTAATAATTCAACGCGATTTCTACGTTGATGACTTGCTTACTGGAGTATCAACGATCGAAGAAGGTAAACTACTCATTCATTAATTAAATAGTATTCTATCAAAGGGTGGTTTTACTCTACAAAAGTGGGCGTCAAATAGACCAGAGGTGCTCAGCGAAATCACAAACACCAAGGAAACCGCATTGTTAACTATAGATGATGATACTGTAAAAACATTAGGACTACAATGGCATTCAGGAAAGGATAGCTTGCAATATAATTTATCTAACTATCTCTCAAAGGTAGTTACTAAACGTTCAATATTATCTAAAACACCACAACTATTTGACCCATTGGGTTTGTTGGCTCCCGTAATTATAAGGGCTAAACTAATTATTCAATCATTATGGCAACTGAACTTAGATTGGGATGAATCAATACCATTAAATCTTCATACAACTTGGTGTGAGTATCAAAACGATCTGGAAAACATTTCAAAAATACACATACCTAGAGCGGTCAGTAATAAGGTTTCTTGCACACATATAGAATTGCACGGTTTTGCGATGCCAGTGAGGCTGCTTATGGAGCTTGCATTTATGTGAGAACAATATCACAGCAAAGTATAACATCTGAACTGCTATGTTCTAAGTCCAGAGTCGCCCCTTTAAAAAGTACATCAATACCACGTTTAGAGCTGTGCGGAGCCCTATTGTTAGCCAAGTTAATGACAAAGGTAAAGGGTATATTAAATCTACAAATTCATCAAATCTTGTACTGGACAGATTCAACGATAGTTTTAGCATGGATAAAGGCATCGTCAAAAACATGGAAAACCTTTGTTGCAAATCGGGTAGGAGAAATTCAAGACCTTTCTAACGTAGACGATTGGCATCATGTATCGACAAAGGAAAACCCCGCGGATTTGGTATCTAGAGGAACTACGGCGAGCGAGCTAATCACCACCAAGCTATGGTGGAATGGTCCACCGTGGCTGCTACATCACAATCAACTTCCTTGTGACAGTGTTGAAGATGTTGCAAGTCAGTACGTTCCAGAAAAAGAGAGAGCAAGTTCTAGAACAGTTGCCACGTTAATTGAAGAAGAGCCATTCAACGTTTTTACAAGGTACTCATGTTTCTTCAAACTGCAACGCGTTGCTGCATACTGTTTACGATTTATAAATAATGTTCGGGCCAGAATTCACTCAAGGATACCAGATATCCTAACCGGAAATACAACAACTGAAGAATTTGTTTCTACAAGACGGAGACTCATTAGAAACATACAAATGTCAACATTTGGAGAAGAACGTAAGGCACTACAAAATGGAAAACCTGCACATAGTAAAAGTAAGCTTCTAGGTTTAAGTCCTTTTTTAGATGAACACAATATAATAAGAGTTGGCGGACGGTTAAAGAATTCCAATCTATCATTTTCGGCGAAACATCCCATTGTTATTCCTAGTAAACATGCATTTACTCACTTGTTAATCCGTCACACTCATGTATCACAATTACATGCCGGTATACAAGGCGCCTTAGCTGCGGTACGACAAACATACTGGCCAATTGGTGCTAAGCAAACAGTAAAATTCATTTTGCGTAAATGTACACTCGAACGTTTTAGAATCGACTCACCCGACAAGCGACATAGACCTAAAAGCGCACACAGAAACTTTCAACATTTAACTGGATGTTTGTAGTAATAAAGCAATTTGCTTATGAGCAGGTAAAATAGCTACGTAATGTGAAATGAATGGGAAGATCGCTGCAGAAATATATTCTTTTTCAGATACTTTTAATACCTGCGTTATTACGTAGTATAGCGTTTGCCAACACCCATTACCATTAATGACATATAAACGCAAATAAAATAATAATACAAATCAATTTTAGAACCATAAGAAAAATATTTATCGAAGTAGATAGACAGGAATCTATGTTCATCTTAAGTTTGTTTCGTTAAAAACACTGATTTTATTCGAGAATTTATAACAAAACACACAGTAAACAAATAATAATTTATTTCAAATAATAGAGAAGGTAAACGAAAAGGCAGTCAAACTGAAAACAAATTAATACACAGAAAAAACTTTGGTTCTGAAGGACATTTTCTGCACCATCATGCGAACATTCATTCTCTAAAGTATATGTAATAGGGTGAATCGAAAAACACGTTTTTTTTCTGCAATACAATTCTAATAGCACGGAAAACTTGCGCATAGGCGTCATTATAAATAAAAATATTAAAATTTTTTTTTTCAAAATTTGAAATGGGCAGAAGGCCTAAAGTTACCAAAAAAAAGTCAAAATCCCTGTAAATTAAAAAAAATGCAAAAAAAAATAAATTTTTAAATTTAAATTAGACCCATTCTTGTTTTACTGAATTCGCGCAAAAGACCCAAAGTTGCGAGCAGCATTAGAGAACTTGGCTACAGGAGGATCCTTAAATCCAGAAATGACCCATCGGCTGAAGGTTACGTAAGAGACTTCAAAATACCTTCAATAAATTTTAGTGCAAACGACTATACCGAATGAATATTGATTGGTCAATCTGCAAGTTAACACCGCCGCCACTACTTTCCAAGATGCCAACTGAACACATTGCTTCTTTGTTGAAAGACAAAGTGCTATCAGTGTTTAACTACTTCAAATTCCCATGCCTCACCCAGTCAGTTGAGAGGTATGTAAAACTGGTTACAGAAGCAGCAGAAAAAGTGTGCGGGCATGGAAATCGAGATGGTTATATTAGAGCTACTTTAAAATCAAGACAACTGATGCCCACATTTAATTAAAAGTCAGAACTTAAAGGAGCTTTTATGTAAATAATTTTTTGCCTACAACGAACATATGCATTATTCAAAGTAAATAGTTACTGTAAATATTGTAAATAAAATTCACCCTGGTTGGTTGGTTGCGTAGGGTGGATGTAGAAATCACTTGTTAGAGTCTTACTACAAACCTAATGTGTTAAATAAACACTCATCAGATATGGAAAACGGCGTTTTTACGGGACTATAACTTAACTTATACTATAATTTAGACCTTTTGCACGAATACAGTTAAAGAATAACAGGCCTGAAAGTATTTTTTCTGGATTGGGAAAACTATTTTGAATAGTTTTTACACTATTACAAATTAAAAATAAAACTTTTATGGGTTTTGGCACATATTTAAAAATCGTCGAAAATCATGAAATATCGTTTTTTTGCGATACAACCCGCAACTTTAGACCTTTTGCGCGAATTCAGTAAAACACGTATGGGTCTAATTATTTTTTGTATGCGTTAAGGACACTCTAAAAACACACACAAAAAATGTGTTTTTTCTAATTTTTGCATTTTTTTTTAAATTTACCGGTATTTTGACTTTTTTGGTAACTTTAAGCCTTCTGCGCGATTTCAAATTTTGAAAAATTTTTTTTTAATATTTTTTCATTTATAATGACGCCTATGCTTTCCGCGTTATTAGAATTGTATTGCAGAAAAAAACGCGTTTTTCAATCCACTCTAATAAGTAATAGACTTTTATATCTTGCCCTCATACATATTATTATTCATGTAATTTCTTAATTACATATATACTTAGAATTATAGTGAAATTGTATGCGATAGCGATTTAACTATAGATATGTTAAGCTCACATTAAGAAATTATCGGTTTAGGAATTTATAAATGATCCCTTGCATATGAAACTGGATTTAATAGAAAAATATATTGTATATACATATAAATATCTAGTAATTTACATACAGTTGACCATACTATTTCTGCTTTGCATTCAGGTACCGCAATAAAGCATACTTTCATCGGGTTTTATGGCAGTTTGAGTCGGTTTTAAAACGTTCGAGTGTACTACTTGTTTTAAGATAAATCCTACTACACTCCAACACTTAATGGGTGACTTACCTGCTCATCGAATATAAACTTGCAGACCATTCTTGAATAGTGGTATAGATTACGCGGGTCCGTTAATGTTACGTGAAACGAAGCGTCGACATTCAAAACACATGAAGGCTTATATTGTTTTATTTATTTGTATGGCTACTAGAGCAATTCATGTTGAACTAGTGACAGATTTAACGTCTGAGTCGTGTATAAATGCATTAAAACGTATGATGGCACGACGTGGAAAAATAGCTAGTATTTATTCTGACAATGCAAGTAACTTTGTTGGTGCTGACAAAAAATTAAAACAATTACATTCTTTATTTAATAATGATAAGAACAAATTTCATGATTTCGTAACTGTCGAAGAAATCAATTGGCATTTCATACCACCACGGTCACCTCACTTTGGTGGCATTTGGGAGGCTGGCATAAAATCTGTTAAGCATCATTTAAAACGTGTTGCTGGAAATAATGTTTTTACTTATGAGGAAATGTTAACGTTACTAACGCAAATAGAATCGATTTTAAATTCTCGTCCATTATTCCCTGTGTCTAATGACCCTAACGACGTTTCCTATTTGACTCCGAGCCATTTCCTTATTGGTATGCCATTAACATCACCTGTAGAGCCAAGTGTGTTAGACTTGAACACCAACACATTATCCCGCTATCAACTAGTAGAGCGTATAAAACAACAGTTTTGGTCCCGTTGGTCAAGGGAGTACCTCCATACCTTTCAAGTTAGATCCAAGTGGAAGACCAACTCAAATCGGCAGGCGTTAATAGGTGACCTAGTGTTGATCAAGGAAGACTTTCTACCTCCATTACAATGGAAGACTGGGCGAATAATCGAGCTGCATCCAGGTCAGGACAACATAGCTCGGTGTGCGACCGTACAAACCACCAAGGGAATAGTAAAAAGAGCAACCTCCAAACTGTGCCTGTTACCAATCAACGAACAATAAACGACGCATTAGTGTTGTTACAAATAAATTTCACATAGCATACTCATGATCTTGTATATCCATTAATGTTCGTTGAAAGGCAAGCCTTTCAAGGCGGGCGGCATGTTATGAACTCTAAAGCCAAAAGCAATTTTTATTTAGTTTACTTTATTTCTGTCTTCTAGTATTATGTTAATTTCGTACTTAAACCAATGTAACCTTAATTCACAAGTTCTTAGACAAACTTCTCATTTCTTTGTATGCATTTCAAAATGTACAATAGTTTTATTAGTATATGTATAATTATCTCAAACCTTTTCAAGGAAAGTTTTGCGTTTATGTAAATCCGAGTAGTATTATAATTGTTGGAATTTCCCCTAATTTCGGGATTTTACTTTAATACCTAACGGTGTAATTAACCGTTAACACGGGAGGTACGTTTACCTACCCTCTATCATGACAGTGAGTTAAGTGAAGTCAGTCATGACTGAGCAGCGATAGATACATCAAGTATGAGAAAGACTAGTAGTATAAGATTCAACAATGTAACGTGCATAGATTTAAAATAAATAGTTAAGTGAACAAATGTGTGTTCATTAATCTGCTTCTCCCACGGTGTACACTCGAATAGTGTACTGGTCCTTCGACACAAAACACCAAAAAAGCAAGACGAACCACCGACACATACGTCGGAACCGTCTAGGCCCTCACGTCGCCAACAATAAGTACGAACACAATATTGCTAGATGTGAATTTCTCGCCAGTTGAAAAACGCAAATTGAAATTGACAATTCTAATATAGACACAATTATTAAAGGATAATGAAGGAGAAGACCGATATAATGAATCAAAAGAAACGGGGGCAAGTCGTACGTATTATAATATACGAATATTATTATGATAACTCCACTTAAGCTCAATTACCTGCCACACCGAGAGCGCCCGACTCGAATAGCCTTGGCAGGAGAAGATAATATTGATGTATACTTGAGTTCAAAATATAGTGCAGTATCATTAGGAAAACTATTACGAATTCATTGTGCTAATCCCTTCATAATCCGAGAACTGTAAACATAAATTTTAAGTACATGGAAACTATCTGGGCCGGCATAAGGATATTAAGAAAATAAAGTAATTAATATTAATGTATAACTTTAATAGTCAAGTTATCAATAAATGGAATTACAAAGTCACTGACAAACATTGTATAATTAAAATGAATTACATCATAATTGTTAACATTACCAATTATTTAGAAAGCTTAGGTCTAGTGAATTATATCTGAACCTCATTTATATATTTTCATCAATGTCTATAATGGTTTTCTAATAATTCCGACATATTTTTACATAGATATATTTACATAACTAGTGAAATAATGTTTTCAAATCAGTTTATTTTAAACAGTTAAGGTGATCGAGTATTATAAATTCACAAGTGTACAATGTTCAGACCTTGGGAAAATTATACTACGGTTACTTTAAGAGATGTTCCAGTAGATGTGGATGATAACGACGGACATGAAGTGTGTGATAGAAAACATAGACAACATTTGTCTATGGATGCAAAACAAATTGTATTAAATGTCTACAATGGTCTAATGGAAATAGATGAATTATCTACTTCGAAAGCTATCGTAAGAACTTCACAACTGACTAAAATACCGGAATCGACTATTAGAATATATAGTCAGTAGATTCATTTATTTCCTTTTGTTTATCTGTTTGTTTTATTATTATATACTCTATGTTATATATATATTATAAATTAGGGAGCATTACATTTATAATAGACCTATAGGTTTGTTAGTTATAATCAAATATTGATAATACGGTCCTGTAGCTTGTTTTTCATATCGCTTACTTTTATTGCCTACCACCTACCGTGCACGGGTAATTATGGGAGCTTACCGTTCACACAATAGTTTGAACCGGACTATACATACATATATTCATCTAAAGGGGGAGACATTAATTTTTTAGCTCACTGTACTTACTTATACTATCTGAATGTAGAAGACTAGTTTACAAATTTAAGTTTGGTCGCTGTGATTTGAATTTTAATGGGTGATATTGTCTATATATGTTATTATTCAAACTTGATTTAAATTTTTTCATATCACATCCACATCCAGAACACAAATTACGAAATAAAAAGGCATTGCTTTTTATGAATGTATGTAACTATATTCTATTTAGTAATGACAACCTGACACTTTTATATTTTAGTATATAAAAAATGTATAAGTATTAAATAGTATTAATCGAAATTCTAACTTTCATAAATAGACCCTGCGACAAACTGCTAGGTAGCGCGACCGAGAATTTGAGATTAATTTATGATTTACCTTTTGCAGTTTGTGATTTTGTGATTTGTTCGGCAATGATTCATATTGGGAAATGCTCATCCCTCTTCGGGAAATCATATGTATTTTGATGGCTACAAAACTTTCCATTTGCCAAATAGGTTACTTAAAAACATTAATAATGGAATATATAGAATTACGAACGGAACTGTTCCCAAATGTTACGTTGAGACCTAAACATCACTACTTAGTCCATTATCCGTATCTCATCCGAAAATTTGGCCCTCTAAAACATCTCTGGACCCTCAGATATGAGAGCAAGCACCGATATTTTAAGAATATTGTTAAACATTCTCCGAATTATAAAAACATACTCCGTTCATTAGCTGAAAGACATCAATTACTGCAAGTCCTATGTACATTCAACAGAGGGCCATCTGTTTTCCAGTAAAGTCACAGCCGATACGGCTATTCCGTATTCAAGTCATGATTATAACGCTAGCATATCCCTATATACAGGGTGCGGATTTCGTAGGGACAACATTTTTATTTGAAGACATAGAGAGACGGTTAAATTAGCAAAAAGGTGTAGATTCAAAAGCTCACTAAGAATCCATTTTACTTGCCATGCTTCATTTGTTTAATATTGAAGAAAAACTGAAATCTCCTAATTTCTTTTATTTGCCGCAACTTTTTTGTTACTTGAGATATTAAGATCCGGTTTGAAGCAATTCAAACTGTAATCTAAATACTTTTATTGACTCTTAATAAAACAAATTTCTTTTGCGCAAATTTTTAGTAATCTCACCTAACCTCAAAAGTTCAAATTGGAACCGTGCAATTTTTGTTGCTCTGTTAAAAGAAAATTTTTTTCTGACACAACTTTTTGTTTATCGCGTTATCTGTGAAAACAACACGGTTGTGATGATACGAACCTGTCAGAACTGTCAATGTTATTACTTCCATTTATAACGAATAATTTTGAAAAATACAATGTATTTTCTACGTGTATCAAAAGTTTGAAAAGCGTAAAACTACAATTTAATAACACAAATTTCATGTGTGCTTATTATTAGTATTCTAATCTCACCTCAAAGTTGTTCATTTGAACTAAGCAATTTTTGTTGTCCCGCCAAAAATACAACTGTGCTACTAAATAATGGATAAGAATATTAAATTGCTCAAATAAATCATCGTCGTTTACAATGCAAAGTTGTCACCGTTTCTGATTACCATATATTACTTTGTGGATAATATTGGGATTAATGGTGTTAGACGCCTCAAGTATTGCTTCTTGCAATTCTTTAACATATGTAGGCCCACACATTTTATTTTTAACAGTACCCCACAAAACATATCAGAAGAAGTCAAATCAGGTGATCTTACAAGCCAGCAGATATCGTGTTTTTTACTATAGTGACAGATACAGTCCTAACGTTATTGTGAAAGTTACTTCAGTGATAAGTACGATGTTATCGTTTCCTGTGAGTGCATGTATGATGATGTGCCTTTCTCATAAATAGTATGATATAATAATATTATTGGGAAGCAGTCGTGGTTAGGCTTTATTAATTTCACTCCATTTGTAGTCGGTCCAAGCTTTCGAAATTTATTAATTTCTTCTTCAAAGACTCTACAATGTTTACATTAACTTTAGTAATTATGTTTGTAAATCTTAAGTTTTTTTTTTGTACTTACATCTACACAAGAGCTACAAGTAAACATACATCGCTAAATGAAAGGACGACACCGTAACATATAATTTAAACTACCTCTATCAAAGTGCGATACATACTCGCTAATGCTTTAAGTTAAAAAGAATAGCATATATTCGAAGGTAAATTTTATTTACGCACACTTTTTTTTGCTAAGTTTCCTGCTTTGTGTATGTACAGTGATGCCACAGGTGATGCTTTTAGAAATATGAACCTATTTTTCTATCCGTTTTACAACACTTTAAATTGGTATCTCATTGCATGAAACCGTATGAATCGTTATTTACCTATTTTTAACAAATAACTATAGATTGTGTTTTCAAGCAATCAACAAATCATATTGTATTGGTATCAGAAAGAAACCAGTTCAGGTAGGTACATTCATTATAAATCCGGACATACTATGAAAACAAAAATCAATGTTATTCTTGGATTGAAAAACAAAATTAAAAAAATCTCGCACCATTCACTACTTAGGGATAATTTGATCAAATTAAAAGATATTCTTATAAAGAACAGCTACCCTGAGAAATTAGTGAATAAACTACTGTATAATGACAACTCTACTAATAAAACGCCAGATAATTTAAGAGATCAAATCACCGAGAACAAAACTTGTATATATAGATCACTTCCCTATATGGAAGGATTAACGCATAAGCTGATAGGCATTTTTAAACAGTTAAACATAAAAATAGCTGTAAAATATAATAATAATTTATCGACATTATTTACACCACTGAAAGATAAGATCAAGCCTATGCAAAGGGCTGGGGTTGTTTATAACATCCCATGCAGTGAATGTCCGCTACAATATGTAGGACAAACGGGAAGGAACCTGTATGGCAGAATTACGTCACACAAAAGTGACATAAAACACGGGAAGAGTAGTTGTGCGGTGGTTGGCCATGTGCAGGAGTCTAATCATGCTATGAATTTTGATGCCGTCACTGTGCTGGATCAGGATTCCAATACATATAAAAGAACGTTTCTGGAAATGTGCCATATAAACGCAGGAAACAATCTTATGAATAAAAAAACCGGATATATAAAACTTAAACACAATCTATAGTTATTTGTTAAAAATAGGTAAATAACGATTCATACGGTTTCATGCAATGAGATACCAATTTAAAGTGTTGTAAAACGGATAGAAAAATAGGTTCATATTTCTAAAAGCATCACCTGTGGCATCACTGTACATACACAAAGCAGGAAACTTAGCAAAAAAACTGTGCGTAAATAAAATTTACCTTCGAATATATGCTATTCTTTTTAACTTAAAGCATTAGCGAGTATGTATCGCACTTTGACAGAGGTAGTTTAAATTATATGTTACGGTGTCGTCCTTTCATTTAGCGATGTATGTTTACTTGTAGCTCTTGTGTAGATGTAAGTACAAAAAAAAACTTAAGATTTACAAACATAATTACTAAAGTTAATGTAAACATTGTAGAGTCTTTGAAGAAGAAATTAATAAATTTCGAAAGCTTGGACCGACTACAAATGGAGTGAAATTAATAAAGCCTAACCACGACTGCTTCCCAATAATTATACATTTATTTATATGTCAGTCAAGATTATATTTCTATATATACATATATATATATATATATTGTAAATAGCGCTTCTCTTAGTTTTAAAAGTAGATGTAGACCTCATTATAAATCCCAACAAACGTCTGGCTTTAATGGAAATATTATTAATGTGGTCGAACGTAACCACGTTCGCGAAGACCATTTCCAGCATTCGCGCTAATAAAGCACTCGCTGCGCTACGCTTGCTCATGCTGGAAAATCGTCTTCCCGAACTTGGTATGTAAATTACTATTCCCAGTCAATAGATTGTAAATCTGAATTAATACCTTCATAATCAGCTTTCTTAAAATGTAATGATTCTTGACATTTGCGCTTAGATAATTTTAAATAATTTATGTCTAGATCCAAATCTAAGGCTGGATGATGATCAAGTTACACATAGAAATTGCATCAATAAATGTAATTAATCTCTAATGAAGGTAACTTAGCATCACAAAATATAAAGCAATATTCGTTACAGACTCTTGTGTTAACTATTCTTACTAAATTCTTATTAAATTATACTATTTTTACTAAAATATTAAGCGACAACTCATCCTCAGGCGGTAAATAAGCGCAACATATATGAATAAATTTATTATTTTCCAATTAATTGAAAGCCACAAGTCCTCCGTTGTAGATTCCCAACTGCGTTGTCTTATCACTGGAATATGCTTTGTCGTTGGCATTGCAATCAGCACGCCCCCTCCTAAGGTTTTAGTGGAGTGGGTAGATGATCGGTCGCATAAACATTGTACTTATCAGACAACACTTCACAGTCTCTTATTGAATCCAATAAGCAAGTTTCCGTAAGACATATCACATCACTGACACACAATAGAGAATTTAGGAATATTGTTTCAGTTTTAGTACGTAATCCTCAAACATTTTGATACGTGATGTTCAAATCATATACCTCCATAGCAACTGCGACTGCAATCTGTAATACTAAACAATTCTACTTAAAGACAATGCGGTCCTAATTGCAATAGCCGGTGATCCTTCCTGCTTTCGTATAAAAATCTTCCCATCTCGTACCCAACAAAACTTATACTTCTGTTCTCTACACAAATTTCGAGCTTTCCAAAACAAATTCTTATTATTTTTAAAGAGATGTTCATTCATATAGAACATAGCCGTTCCGGGCGCATCGTATCCCAAAGGTGACACTTTTAAACGTCGATTGGTTTTAGATACAGCTAAGATATCATTGCGCTTATTACGCGACATAAAACGAACAATAATGGATCTCAGTTTCTTGTCATTGGCTCCCAATTCTTGAGACGCAACTCTTTGTGCAGTAGATATATGAGTTTTTTCAATCTTACAGCCAATTACTTGTCCTATTTTAGCAAAAATGTGATATACATTTTCATTAGAAGTCTCCGGTGCTCCGCTGATTTCTAAATTATCCTGACGAGGATATTGTTGTAAATCCTCCAGCTCACTTCTAAGACTGCTATTTTCAACTTTTAAGCTTGACAGAGCAGCCTTCAAGTCATAAATTTCTTTCCTGGCCTGTTTTATACCTTTTAATTGTATATTTAATTAATCTGCAACACTGCTGAAGTGTTGTATACTTTGCATTAAATCCCTCTGTTCGTTCTTCATATCATCAATATCATCCTTAATATCCATAATGATTATACCGCCTTGCCGGTGCAAGACTTACAGATCCAAGTAAAGCCGGGCAAAGAGATACATTCACAAAGTTTGCACATTTACCTTGGCACCTAATACCCGAGCTCTGTCGTGCAGAAATAGCAACATTGCATATATTATAAGTCTCTGGCATTGTTTTAAGAATTACGTTATGCTTATATTCACTTCTACACAGAATCACCGTTAAATAAAATCCAGAAAGTCCAATTATCACTTCACTATACAAAATTCTCTTTCTTACTTTACTAGCTCTTATATTCAGATAAGTTTAAAGAGACACAGTGAACACAACCGTACGAGACATTGCTCTACTGCCTACTATGTATGCTAATCAGGAACTTATTATTAATTATCATATTTCCCATCTCAGATTACCCTTAAATAATAGATGTTGTGCAAATGTAATTATTTCAGAATAAGTTTTTTAACTAAAACTATCAACTTGTTGATAAGCTGGATTAGACCGCCATATTTTACCTGCAGGCATCTGTGGTAACTTTATGTAGATGCACTACTACTACTGACTACTTCAGGACCCCATTTTTTTCTCCATTTTATCGCATTTATCTACAATATCTACGTTTCCCTTTCCCAACAAATTTGAGCCTAACGTATTAGTCCTATTATCCGAGCATTTACAGAGCACGATACTTTCCTTATCATCCATCGCTTCATCGGGAAAGCCTTTCTTTTTAGCTTCTTTATGAATTACCATGGAAGATATCAAAATATTTTTAAATATAAATAATGGTATTTAGAGAGATTTTGTGGGAGATGGAGAGCCATTGCAGCAGCCAAATAAAATTTATTTGAGATTGCTGTTAGGTACCTTACTCCTAAACTGTCATACGTAATGCCTGACCGTTCACAAAGAACTCCTAAGAGTAGCGCTTTCTTTTTATGTATTGCTTTATACTTAATTTACCGGTACCATATTTGGTAGCCGGTAGAAGATGGTTAACAAAATTTCTAAATGTAGTTGGAGACAAATTTATGTGGAAAACAAAAATCAAGTAATGAACCTGTACTTTCAACTTTTCTTCTAATACTCAAAGAGAGCAATTTGTGATGGATCCGAACTCTTCTGGAAAGTGCATCCAAACAAAATAGTGGTATATTGTCGTGATAAAACAGCGCCTGGTAGAGAAGTGGCGAAAGAGAAGGTAATTCCGTCACTGTTAGTACCGTGACGGTTTACATAAACTAAAGTCTATAGTGATAGGAAAAATGAAAACCCCTAAAACGTTTAAAACTGTGAATTTATCTATCGATTAAAAATCACCAACTTGGACAATAATTCAAATGGCAAACTAATTCTAAGCTCATTCCCTCTAACAGGCAAAGTCAGGTCTAGTACCAACCGGCGAGTGAACAAAAATAAGTTATCTGTTATGCCGACTTACTTTTCTCGACTTTAATGATGTGTCTATTGTAATGGACGCCAAGTTTAAGTAACTAGAAGCTTAATTTAATAAAACTTAAGCCGGAATTAAATTATTATGCACTTAAATTATCAATATAGATTCTAAAATTGGCCGCGTTGTTTTTATGTGTATCATAAATTAATTTTTTTATAATTATTTTCCTTTTTTTAAACCTTGGTATTTTCCAGATCAAAACTGTGGCGTCTATCTTGAGTATTTGTAAAATATTTCATATAATATTTCTGTATAAACCAAGCCCGGCCCAGAAAAATGGTTTGGAAAATATTGGCGACCCTCAGAGTTGGTTAATCGTTCTTAAGAAAGAGAATCATTATGAAGTTACTATACGAGATTTGGTAAAGAATTGATTCGTACAAGTATTATAACCGTATTGATGAAGACACTTAAAAAACAAGAATAAAATAAAAAGATTAAATACAGTAAATTGCCTCATATTTTTAACTTTTTTCTGGAACTTAATTTCATGTGGCTCTTACAATTTAATGTACATTAGGTATTTAAGTGTCAATTAGCTTAAACAAGTAAACCACATATATTTAAGTACTTCCACTTTCTTTTTCTGAGAATTAACAATTAATGTTCCGCTATATGTAACAATTGCTAAATTTAAAATTACTACAGTACTTATGCTTTACTAACATGCTGTATAT
The DNA here is from genome assembly GCA_023690525.1 of Holotrichia oblita. Classification (NCBI taxonomy): domain Eukaryota; kingdom Metazoa; phylum Arthropoda; class Insecta; order Coleoptera; family Scarabaeidae; genus Holotrichia; species Holotrichia oblita. Next base: position 141,971,709 of record CM043016.1, on the reverse strand, counting down.
TTTGCTTAAATTTGAAACCTAGCATTAAAGGATGAAAAAGAAATATGCATAGGTACATACAATGTGTGGGAAGGTATCGCGTTTTCATATCATCTGACGACAAAACATATAGAAAGCCCGCCAGTCAGTAGTAAATACGCATTGTAAAATTACACGCAATTATACCAGGTGCTAATTTTTGGCGCATGTTAATAATAATAATAATAATAATAATAATAATAATAATAATAATAATAATGTTTATTATGTCCAACAGTAAAAAACCAAAAAGAAGGCACAAATAAAGCAAAACGTGCATTAGTAAAAAAATGAAAGAATGAATTCCTAAACAATAAAAAATAAAAGAAAAGAGGTAATATAAAAAATTACAAATCAAATATACAATATATAACATACATACATATCAACTAGACTTAAAAAGAAGTTTCTGTTCAAAAAAAATATCTTCAAAATATTTATCGGCACTCCTGCATATCTGGTATACTGGACTTCTCTTCATACAGTTAGTACGGCATCGAGGTGCTAAAAAGGTTGTAGAGTTTCTTGAGGCGAATCGCGGAGTGTAAATGGGGACCAATTCCAACAGAGAAGGACAGTCAACAATACCATGTATTAAACTATGCATGAAATTAGCATCGATCACTTCACGCCGAGTATCGAGAAGCATTAGATCGTGTTCAAGCAAAAGTAGAGAGTGATCATAATTCCTTACAGGATAAGCACCGTTCAACTTAAAGGTTAAAAACTTCAATAATCGTCGCTGTACCCCTTCAAGCTTCACCTTGTGGCAGACGTATAACGGATGCCACACAATAGAAGCATACTCCAATCTACTCCGCACCAAGGAGCAGTATAAAAGTTTAGTGGTTTTCACGTCAGTAAAGCACTTTGAACTACGTAATATAAAACCCAACATTCCGGAAGCAGATATACAAGTATGGTCTATGTGAGGTACAAAGGTTAATTGTGAGTCAAACAGAACTCCAAGATCTTTGATAGTGTCTGTATATGTCAAAATCCGTCCATCCAAACCATAATCAAAATGAATCACACCCTTCCTGCGAGAATATCTGACAACAGTGCATTTGTCGATGTTCAGCTTGACCAAGTTTCGGTGACACCAGTTCCATATAATATTAATGTTATCTTGCAGATAGTGTGCGTCCAGAGGACTATCAATTCGGTGATATATTTTCAAGTCGTCAGCGTATGCCAACGCAGAACAGGTCAGAGATTCGAGCAAGTCATTTATAAACATTATAAACAGTAAGGGGTCCAGGTTTGACCCCTGGGGAACTCCTGACGTGGCAGTGAATTCACTTGACCGAAATCCGTTATAATGGACGAAGTTGACTCTATCGGTCAAATACGACGATAAAAGCGCAAAAGTGTTAACACCACTTCGTTATTTTGAATCGTTGCGCCCAGGTCTGATGCTACAGAAGGATTCTTCTTGTCATTCGGCATCTCTCTATTCTAATATCCCCTAGCATAATTACTGAAATATAATCCCTTTTCGAAAAAATATATTTTTCTATGTACTACATCTTTTCATGTGAAGGTGACTTTTCAAATATTTATAACATTGAGAAACCTGAATTTATGCAATAGATAACTACATAGTCCTAGTTTCTTGACATTTCAACTTGTAAAAGTGATTGTTTAGATCGTTGCTCATATTGAAAATTGTGATAGCAATGTTGTAAGAATGAATATATCTTCTACTCTTAACAATACAACTTCCTTCAAAATCATCGAAACAATTCCTGAACAAAATGTATATTTTTTTATATGTTATCTTACTTGTATTCCAGAGCAGTGGAAATGGTTTTAGTGTGTCCGTTAACATCATTATACATTTAGACAGCACTGATTTTTAGCTCAATTTCATAATTTCTTAGGAAAATATCGTGCAGCTAATGAAAAGTAAAACAGATAAAACAGAAAAGATAACTATTAAGTTATACATATATAAAAACTAAGTCAGAAAATTGTTTGCTCAAATTTTAACATAATTGTTGTATGTCGTGTATTTCAGCTGGATATTCAAGATGAATAATTCACTTACCGTAATCAGAAATGTAGTTTTGTATAATTAAATATCAGAATGTTAAGGTAAAATATAGGCCTAACGCACAATCTATTGCAAGACAAATGTAACTGCTCGTTCATTGTGCCGTTCTATCGGTATCAGTAGTCAGTCGTTGGTGGCATGTAGTAACGGTAATACCATAACTATATATTAAAAACAGTCTATTGTTAGATCGATTCTAATAATGAATAAAATAAGGTGCATGGATACATTGTCGCACGCAACATGGTTTTTAATACTGGGAGGATTATTTCCTGTTAACAAATACACATACTTACGGTTAATAAAACTGTTTCTAAATTTCTTATTTTTTACGTTTATAGTAAATATACTCGTGCTAGATATCATTAAAGCAATAAACACAAAAAATTTGGTGATGTTTAATAAAGTAACTTCGGTTACTCTGCCCATATTAAATGTAGGAGCTAAAGCATTGGCAATTTTATATAATGAACGGTCTGTTTTGTCGTTATTAGAAGATCTGAACTCCGCTACGTTCAATGAACACAACAACAGTCAAAACAATTACATACGAGTTGTTGATAGGCTTTCAAAAATATTGCTAAAAGTCTTTATTGCGGCAACAACTATATTCCTTTTTATTACAAGCGCTTTGCCAGTTGTAACAAACATGACGATGATGATACCTGCTCCAATAGAGATGGGAAGATACAACTTAATTTACAAATTTCTACATCTGCTCATGACATGTTACTTGGCATGCTATTCAATTAGTTTAGATGTGCTTTTAGTGACGCTAATGAATTTGTGTATTGCTCAGTTGAACATATTGGAACAAAAATTGATAAATATATATACAGTAGTAAATAATATTTTACCAAGGTCAGAGTATTCGAAACAATATTTAGAGAACTACATTCTAAGAGAATGTGCAATCTTGCATGAACTTATACATAGGTGAGTAGCACATTACATAACTAACTATTTCAACAAAACATAAAATTACCTCTGGGTATGTCGGAAATCTTAATATTGTTCTTTCGTTGCCGCTATTTGTACAGTACATTTGTGGATGTTTTATTATATGCAGCACAATATTACATATCACAATCCTGGTAAGAATTTTTATATACTTCTAGTTTTGTTGCTTTCTATATAAATAACGGATTTGGAAAGCAATGTAGGGCATCTAATTGTGTAAAGAGCAACTTGCTCAATATATTGCTACTTGTAATAACCTAGTTCTAGTTGATAAGGTACAGATTATGGACAGTTAGTAAAACGTACACATGACCAAGTTGGCACGGTAATGCTGCAAAATATAACTTTCAATATATCCGATCTAGTGTAAACACTGGGTGCAGGCTATAACTGTATCGACAGTAACAACAGAAGTTTTCTTCTTAATCTGTTAAAATTTAGGAGAACATATTTTTTTGATTAAGTTTCAGCACTATTATAACAACTGTTTAATACATCCTTAACTAAAAAATACTTTTGCATGTAGAGTGTGAACGGAAAATTTATTATCTTAATTTATTTTTAGTATAGTTTTCATGTTATCTACGATTTGCCTGTAATTTTTATCGTTAAAATTAAAAACGGAAAGGTTTTGTTTATCAAGCAAATTACAAGGGTGTAAGTTATAACTTGTGAAATGGACGATGCAAAATTTTAGACAGAGTGGTCATACCTGAGCGAATTTGGTAAATTCAAATTTAAAAAATCATTATAAGATAAAATATGACGGTTAACTAATAGAAAATAAAACAACTCAGTATTACTACTTTTATTTAATCAATGTACTATGTTTCGCAAGAAAATAATGAATTTTTAAATATATATATTATATTATAGAGTATTATTGTAATGGATAATTCGGTCTGTGATGAAAAGAACAAACAACTAATTGTTCGTATGAACCTCAATATTTTGTCACTTTAATTTTCGACTTCGTTAGGAGGTACAGCTAAAAGAATTACAATAGTGAAACAATAAGAAAAGAACTAAAAAATTTAAAAGTACTTACAATAGAAGCAATAACAATTTTTCTACTATATTTAAGTCACAGTTAAATAAAATAAAATGTATAAAATTGTAGAAGCTTAAAAACATATAGATAAGTACAACATTTGTTTGTCAGAATAAAATTGAATTACAAATAAAAGGTCAGAACATAAATTTATAGATATTAGTTTGTATTTAAAATGTTAAAATAAATGCTGCTAAGTTGCTGAAAATCTGTTTTGAAATTGATCGACCCCTGACAACTCATTGTATGCACCATCTCGAGAAACAACCTTTTTTCTAATTATTTTCCGTCTGTAAGATAGCGGTATTATCATAATCAAAATTATAGTCTAAGTCCTGGAAATGGAGGGCCAAGCCACAGGAACGTTTACCGATCCGACTATCACTCTTGTGTTGTTTTTTAGAATTTGAGCTGTTTGGCTTATGTAACAGCCGTTACAATCATGACAGGAAATTTTGTAAATAACAGTACTCTGATTCACAATTGGAGCCCTATCCTTAGTTTTTGAAAACGTATTCCTAACAGTTAGCGTATTGTACTTAGCTATCTTGAAGTTGTTGTAGTCCTTAAAGTGTTGAATTTAGTTAAGAGTGAATCCCTCTACAAAAGGAACTATATAATCTTTGAATAAAGATGCAGTCCCATCATCAGTAGGACCATCAAACATATTAAAGAGAGAGAAAATTAACTTTCGCAGTATATGTTCGGGATAACCGTTGTTAGCAAACTGTAGGAACAATTTTTTCAAATTCGTGTTAAGATATTCTGGGTCACTGACGTGTGTGAGGCTGATGAAAGTATCTGAGATAGAAATGCAGATAAATTGTAAGTAACTGATTTGATAGAACTGACAATAGGCTGTAAAGGCTATGTAAAGGCCGTATTATACATATATGTATATACGGAATACAGGTGTCCCAGATGACGCAGTTTCATTGATAATTTGTTTATTTTACAGTATAGAGAAAATGTTTCAAATAAAAGTTGTCCCTATTTATACGACGCATAGCTAGACATTATTTTCAAATATACAAGTTGTCCCAATTATAGAAAAAGCGTATATAACTTTATTATTTTAAATGGATCACCCTATATATTATATGTTTTTTAGATTCTACATGATATTTTAAGTAACTTTTATTAAGACCCCCTAGACCTATGTGCTTTTGTTTTCGAGAAAATAAATATTTTATCAAAAATGTTGCCATTGCAACGCTCTCGCTAATAAGCTGTAACATCAAAACTAAAAAAGGTAGAAAATTTTGATTTGGGCAAATTGATACGTCTTGTAATATGTAATTAGATACAAATATGTATATTCTATGATGATTATAATCTGAACATAGCAATAACACGGTTTTACATAATTACAAAGAAAGATAACATTTTATGTAATTAGTCTCCACGTAATATCTACACCTACATTTCTTTGCACTATATCGTATTTATTTCTAGGGTCACATGGATACCGCTGTTCTTTTAAGCACTGCATCCTTCGTCATTGTTGTATTCGGTCAATTAGCACTTTATCACTGGCTTGGAAATGAAATTATGTTCAAGGTAAACTAAGCTTGTACATTTCGGTCATCTTCGCTTTTGTTTAGTTTTGAATTTGTTACGTTTTATTCACCTAAGACCAATATGTGTATATATTGCTACTATAATATAAGACGTGCAATTACTGCAATGCAGAATATGGGTTTCTTCTTTTAATTTAATGAAAAACATTACCGTTCCTTGATACCACCATTATAAGACAGGATAGCTTAATTAGGTTAAAGTGGTACAGAAAACCTTCTAACTCTAATAGATTGTTGAATTTTAACTCGGCTTGCGCCACAAAATATAAAATTAACTTAATTACCGCAATTTTTTTTTTAATGTGGTGGGTGCTTAGTTGCAGTGACTCCGTAAACTGTATCGCTTGTCTGGCTATCACTGCAACTCTCGCGGTGTAGTTTTGTGTGTGTATGTTGTGTTCAATTGACTTTGTGACAGCATCATCTCGCCTTTTATGATGCCGCGCTGTTAATCACTTTGCTCCCAACAGCGAATGGCAAGTCGATCCGGGATTAAACTCTCTGAAAAAATGTCACCGTCCCTCCAGAGAATTGAACCCCGGCACCTATCGTCCTCTCACAACAATAGTCAGCCGCCTAACCACTGCGGCCATCGACCCGTAATGAAAACAAGAATACAGGGAATTAGTCATAAAGATTTTATGTCACGCAAGATCTACAATATCTATACTATATTCTTGTTAAAAATAGTTTCCCACCTCACTTAACAAACAGGCTTTTGTTTTCTACATCCACTAGCTTTTTAACTCAAAATCGTAATGATTTGTCTCATTCTCGTCATATACAAGATATTAACATTGAACAATCAAAATACAAATCTCTTATTTACATCCCTGGGTTTACGGATAAAATAAAACTGTTGTTTAGAAGTAGCAATTTAAAAATTTTATTTACTTCAGCTAATTCGCGTAAAAAATTTTTTTTTGCAAATTGCAATCCCCGATACCGAAAGAACAACAGAATCATATTGTATACGCGGTTCGTTACGGTTTTTAATAAAATTTAATTTCTTTCACATTTCTTTCTTATATGTATTTTTAAAAACTTATTAACACATTACACATTACTCCACATGAATAGGGTGGGGGCAAAAGTACGCAGTTTTGACTTGAAGCTCATTACCGATGTAAAAATATTACCGAGATATTTTAAATTTTAGGAGAAAAATAGTACAGTCTTTGCGTATATATGTAGCTACAGTCATTAGCAAAAACATCTTGAACTTGTAGTTTACCAACGTATATTCGCAATCATGTGCTTGCGTTTTCTTACCCCTTGCCATGGGACAAAAATACGCAGATATGAGGTGCACATAGTATGCATAAAGCATCTAAGAAAAATAATTATACCAAGTTAATAACATTTATTGAACTAAAAAAACATGGATGATTATATATTAAAATGACTTTTTAATCCAGCAGCGCTACATATTGTCCAAGATCATTATTAAAATGGAGCGTATTGGCCATTGAGATAGAATAAGTAGGGAGACGCTATCACGTGGCCAAACGGCGCAGGTCGGCCATATTGGTACACCATTTTACGTCAAATACGTAGATTCTAGTGTATAGTCATGTATGGTTGTATTATTTGATTATTTCAGTTCTTACAGTTATATTATATAGTAAACTACTACAAGACATAATGGTTTATTCTTGTGCTCTACCTAGTTGCAAGAGTAGAAACAGCGTTAACAAGAAGAATTCGTCGAAAATAACATTTAATAGGTGTTTGACATAAAAGCAATATGCAGGGTTGTGTGCAGGGTCGTAAACGAACCTGGTAAGGCAGCCATACTGGTAAACCACTTAAGCCCCGCCCAGTGCGCCGTTTTGAACATACAGGAAATATGCTTCATACTACCTGGTTTAAGATCACCTACCCTATCGATAAAATCGAAGAAGTGTACAATCCCATATTGTGGCCAAAAGGAGCGATGATACGAAGATATTTTATACCCAGAAAAAATTTTCAGGAAACATCGGTGAAGAATACGAAAACATGACGAACTGCATCAAATATATGTAGTTATAGCGTCCGCGGTTATAATAAATGTTTTACACTTAAATGTTCAAAGTTTATACCGATACTTTAGAGGAACCAAGTTGAGCTAGAAAAGAGATAGATGTAGAGTGGACGGTTGTAAAACATATACGGCATAGCACGCTAGCCAACGCGTTAATTCTATAGGAATATGTTTTACAACCGTCCTACTCTAGATCTATGGGGGAAAAATACTTTCTTTTCTATGGTGCGGTCTCTTGATTAGGCATACATAGAGAGGGTAGACTGGGATATCCATGTTAAATTCGAGACATTTATTAAGAAAATTGGTGATGCTTTTCGCATTACTTTCCCTGAAAAGCTATTTAAAGCCAAAAACAACTCCAACTTTATTAAAGGCTGGTATAACAACAATCTTAAATCAATGCGTAATAACCTGCAGTCGATAAATAATTTATATAAATGATATAAAACTGATAATCTTCGTGTTTTAAGGAGTAGGTATAGATCTCCCTACAAGTGCGAATTAAAACGAATGAAAGCTCGCTAGACAACTTAATCCTAAACGCAAATAATAAGAGCAAAACTATGTGGGATTATATTAGATTTAAGAAGGAGGTGTCGAGTACTGAGAGGCAACTTAACTGCAAACGATTTTAATGATCTTATTGTCAGAGTGGGTCCGGAAATTATTATATATTTTAACATACCACCTAGTCTCTCCCGAAGATTTGATACCGCTGCGAAATACTCCGACTTTCTCACTGGAGGAAGTTTTCTTTATTGAGGTCAGGGTCACGATTGATGGGTTGGCTTCTGGTAATACTCCGGATTTATATGGCCTGAGTAGTAACGTAATTAAATTAATTAAGGATCATATCATTGTACCGTTGACTAAATTGATTAACATAAGTTTGATATCATGCGTGTTCCCTTCGGTGTTTAAGAAGGGTTGTTCTTATGACGTCTCCAATTATCGACCTATTTCATTATTACCTGTGGTCTCTAAAATTTATGAGAAAATTCTCAAAAACAAAATAGTATTCTTTCTGGAGAAAAATGATTTATTTTGTGCGGAGCAGTTCCTATTCAAGTCCCAGAGATCTACGACTCAGGCAGTACTTTCCTTTGTACAAAAAACCATCATCTGAGAACGCTAAATGTTCAACTTCAACATTTTTGGATCTGACTAAAGCGTTTGATTGTGTGTCCCACGACATTCCATTCTACTACAAAAATTACTCAAATATAATTTTGACACGAATACAAGAGCTCTGCTGCGGTTGTATTTGACGGATCGCACCCAAGTAGTTTCCTGGGGCGAGGGGGAGGGGGTATTTGCTCGGGCCCTGGGGTGGTATATACGGGGATGCCTTAGGGATCGGTCCTCGGTCCCATTTTCATTCTTTCATACATCAATGATTTAACTTATAATGTGTCTGACACACGTTGCACTTTATTTGCTGATGACACAGTGCTATTTAGATGTGTGGGGGATCCGGAGCGGATTACTGAGGAATGCAACGCGATGTTGAGTGGCGCTTCGACATGGTTTGGCGCAAATAAGCTCTTTATTAATGAGAATAAGACGCAGTCTATGACATTTGGCATGCGTGACTTGACTGGGGTGGACAATAGTGATTCTGTTAAATACTTGGGAATTTTGCTTGATCCGAAACTAAAACGGATGGAACACGGTAATTACTTGTCGGGTAAACTTGCTGCTGCTATATTTTCCTTGAGAAGCCTGAGTAGTGCAGCCTCCTTAGGGATAATGAGAACGGCATACTATGCGAATATCCAGTCTGTAATCTTATACGGCATCTTGGTATGGGGGCATTCTGCCTGCAGGCATAGAATATTTGGATCGCAGAGAAGAGCTGTTAGAATTGTATCGGGCGCGGGATACAGGGATGATTGTTAATAGTTCATAAACAGTACGCTGTATAGTTGTAATATTCATCTAAATAGCCGGGCCTTTTAACTGTTCTTCCTAATCTAGTAGTCTTTTCTTTTTTGTCTGCTGCAGATATGTCTCTATTTTCATCTTCACTTATCTTCTGAGTATCTACTTCTTGTTCACTCTTTTCTGTCTTCTTCAGTTTCATATTCATCTATACAGGGCAATCCAAATTAAGTGTTCACCATTGGTAACTTCGTTATTATTAAAGATACAAGACTGTTTAAATGAGCAAACTTATAGTACTTTTAACGCTCTTTAAGATGGAAGAATAAAAAAACAAATGCGCAGCCCGCCGCCACAATATTCAACCATAATTGCGGGCTTCGCTCTTCAATCAAGTTTGTTTGGTTTTGGTAAATTCATTATCCACACGTTCGAGCCAAATACTCGTAGCTTTGATAAGTCTTTTCTTCCATACCATAGTGTTGCTGGCGTTAAATTTCTATCTTTATGTGCATTGGTAGGACTTCTATTTAATTGATATGCTGAACAGTAAATCATTTCTCACCAAAGAGTTTTCGGTAATTTGTTGTCTACAAATTTTATTCTCACTTTGTCCATTAGTGTGCTATTCATTCTCTCTGGTTTCCCATTTTGCATCGGCCTGTAAGGAATTGTGGATTCTATTTGTAAGTTATTGGTTCTTGGTTTAAAAGTTAAGATTTATTATATATTTATATATAGATTTGAAGAAGTATTAAAATACATCCGAAACGTCACGTAGGAAACTACGGTTTTTCATTTAAATTAAAAGAAGAAACCCATATTCTGCATTAGTTGCAGTAATTTCACGTTTTAAAGTCTGCAACTGTCAGTCTCAGAACTAATCAAGTTTTAAAAGTTTTATACATATTACAATATATATGTATACCGACATGTCTTTCAGAGCGGCAGTATTACAGAAGCTTGTTACCTTTCAAAATGGTATGAGCTATGCCATCCATCTCAGAAAACTTTACAGTTGATTATGGAACGAGCAAAGTATCCCATACAAATAGAATTGTATAAATACGTGTCTATCTCTTTGGAATCTCTTGGTGTCGTAAGTTATATCTTCACCTACATACGTGTACAGACATTTCACGTTTTATCTCGTTTATGTTTCAGATAGTTCGATAGTCGTACTCACTATTTGCGTTAATCAAAGCAAGATATAAGTAATCAAAACAATTGAATTTGAAGAACTGGATTTGTGTCAAAAACATGATAGAAGACAGAAAGTTTCCATAACAATTGATCTAATGGGCGAATTTGGAATTACATACTTTGTTCGAAATGCATTTCCACACATTTATTGCAATATTTACAGTTAATATATCAAAAAAGAATGCTTTTTTATCTATGTGTCTGTTGGCTACCGTTCACTCGATTGCTTATTAAAATAATAAAAGGATTTAGTTACATTAGAGAATGCAATGCGCACAGTTAATGGCCAAGCATAGATATAGCTAATATATCCATACTATTTTTATAAAACTCTGTCAAATACATATATATACAAAAATTAAGAATATTATTACCTAAAAAATAAAAATGTTATCGATTAAATCGAAACAGAGATTTTGTAAAATGAATTTATTTATCTCTTAACCGAAGATGTGTACATCTAGGTGAATACAATAAGACTGTCCTTCATTCTAATCAAATAAACTAACTATCTTTAGTACGTGACAATATGTGAGATCTAGAAGGGATCTTGATCTCCGGAAAGATACTGGCTTCGGTTTCCTGGAATGGCCGTTGTTTGTTTCGCTTTACATATTAATTTCATTTTTCTATAGCAAAATACAATGATTACAATTATAATTATAGTATTTGAAAATGTATAATTCATATATGAAGAATTGTTATTCACTTTCTCTAATTCTGGAATTTTTTGATTCTGTACAGTTTGCTGTAATTTTTCAAAATCTTTCATATACATATATTTTATTCAGTTTTATAGAATTTTTGTTTGTCACATTATAAATGTTTAACTCTAACTTAGGTAAATTGAAGATTTCTCCTCTTCATAAGTTTTCTTGAAAAATAAACTTTTCATTATTACTTTTAGCACCCACCACACATTAATTGAACAATTATTATCTATGTTAACTAACACATTATTTCTAACAGTTACTATACCTACTTCATTACAATTATAATATATGTATACTAACACTATTTGGTGTATAAACTAATAGGTTTCCATGTCCAATTTGTTGAACTAGGTCTCTTCTAAATGCGCCTTAATCTTGGAACACGTATCTTGATTTTTCAATAAGTTTAACAGGTAGTTATCTTCTAAAGGGAACGGAACACCATCGCAGATGTGTATATCTTCTAATTTCGGACAAGATGCGATCCTTGAACTGTATCTTTGATTAACAAGTATAGCTTAGATATTGGGATAATATAGATAGTTGTTGTAAGGTACGGAATGGATATAAAAGAGATTATAAATTGCGGGGCTTTAATAATTGATGGGAGATTCAGTCTAAAAGATTTCTTTCTAGGTCAAGCATATACACTATGGAACAACACATTACACTACATAAACTTAAATAATTAAAAAAATTACTTACCAATTCAGGCTTACATATGTACAGTGGAGAGCACCTTAACCGATTACCGATATGGAATTTCATAGCCCTTCTTAGCAATCGGAACGGGGACGTCGTAAATTTATATATATAGAATATAAAATTGGTCAACTGTAAATTTATGATCCGGTAAACAAACAATCGTCTCTCTGATACCTGCTATGAGATGAAACATACATTACATCCATACACATACATAATAATGCATGTAAATTTGTATATAATGACGTTCCCTAAAAGGAATTTTAAGAAATTCTAAGAAATGAAATGACAGATAATCCGTATGTAATTGTTCTTGCAAAGAGCAATAAAGAAGGGGATATAAAACTTATTTCAACATTAATTACTTATAGTTCGTTTCCTTCCCCTTTTCTTCAAACTTTTAATATTTACTTATTAGTGTAATGATTGCTTTTAACAAGTATAAAGTGTACATATGTATGTAGAATTAACTGTTCGCTATTATCTGTTGCGAATAATAGAGTGATCCTTGACGCATTTTTTCAAATTTAATAGTATATCTGCCTCGGTCATTAAAATTGCAGATAATGTAGTTTCTTTGTGTATTAGTTTTATACAGCGTTAGTAAAAAGTCCTGGAACGGTCGAATAACTTTGTTATTTGAAAATTATGATGAAATTTGGTATGGGGGTATAGTTAATATAAATGCATTTTATGCAATACAGTTTATATTTTTTCACTTCCGGTTTAATCGGCAATACGTCCAACTTTTTTTTTAAACGGAACGCCCAGATTTTTTTAACATTTTTGAATGCAAAATAAAAAACTACGTTCAGGAAGTATTAAGATGTTTATTTTTATTCACAAGAAAACAGTTAAAAAATTAAAAAAAGTGTCCTAATACAGAAAAAAACAAGGTACCTTTGAAAAAGTTGTTGTTTAGTGTTTGCATTCTTTTTGCCGTCACATTTGACAATTTTAAAAGCGTTTTAACTTTTGCATCGCTATAAATTTACTTATTTTAGACATTGACACATCTGAAAATGGCAGTAAAACTGAATCAGAACGAATTGAAATATTAATGATGCGTGGGTACGGTGATCGTCAACGTTCTTTTGAAGAGGTTCGTATTTTGTTTAATACTGTTTATCCGGATCGTCACATTAGTAAAAGTACGGTATGCCGAACAATTCAAAACTTTGAAGTCTTTCGTCAGGTGAAGGATTTACCTAGAAGGGGACGTCCATTAACAGCAACAGATGAAGAAACTAGTTTGAATGTGTTACTTACAGTGGAAGAAAATCATCACGTGTCCACAACAGAATTAGGTCAAATTCATGAGATCTCTCAAAAATCTGCTCATAAGAGTCTTAAATCAGCAAGAATGAAAGCCTATAAAATGTATCCCGTCCATGAGTTAACTGAAGATGATCCAGATCGTAGACTACACTTTTGCGAAACAATGACGGAATTGATCGAGCAGCAGTCTAATGTTTTAGATCACATCATTTTTTCAGATGAGGCAACGTTTTGTCTCAACGGCACTGTGAACAGACATAATTGTCGCTACTGGTCAATTGAAAATCCGCATTGGATTGAAGAAGTCCATACACAGCGTCCTCAAAAGGTGAATGTCTGGGCTGGTCTTGTTGGAAACAACATCATAGGACCTTTTTTTATAAGAGGAAATTTAACTCGCATCGTCTACTTAAATTATTTGCGAAATGAGGTTGTTCCAGTACTTGCGGCCCTCTTTCCAAATGCAAACGTAGGTGATCACCCTAATGCACATTTTTGGTTTCAACAGGATGGAACTCCCACCCATTTTGCCCATAATGTCCGCGATTATTTGAATGAAATTTTTCCGGAACGTTGGATCGGACGTAGAGGAGCAATCGAATGGCCAACGTTCGCCAGATCTCTCGCCATTAGATTTTTTCTTTTGGGATCACTTGAAATGTCAAGTGTACAAAAATCGTCCCCATAATCTTGAAAAATTGGAACAGAGAATAGTTCAAGAAGCCAATTGCATCACTCCAGAACAAATACTAAATTCAATAAGATATTTTACTGACCGTTTACATTTTTGTCAAATTGTAAATGGAGAGCATTTTGAACAATTATTGTAATCGCAACCTGAATAGACAGGTATTTTGATTTTTCTGTATTGGGACACTTTTTTAATTTTCTAAATGTTTTCTTGTGAATAAAAATAAACATCGTAATACTTCCTGAACGTAGTTTTTTATTTTGCATTCAAAAGTGTTAAAAAATCTGGGCGTGCAGTTTAAAAAAAAGGTTGGACGTATTGCCGATTAAACCGGAAGTGAAAAAATATAAACTGTATTGCATAAAATGCATTTATATTAACTATACCCCATACCAAATTTCAGAAATCATAATTTTCAAATAACAAAGTTATTCGACCGTTCCGGGACTTTTTACTAATTGTAAGGCTGATAGAAATTGATTTATTACATATTTGGAACTCACACCTAGCACTAAATGGTTTGTTTTTGATAATTCACTTATTTAAAGTAACATTTTCATAGTATATGAAAATAGTTAGTCACACGATACGTTTTTAATAAATTTGTAAGTTATTAAAACGTTTTTAAATTTTATACATACACAGTTTAAGTTTTCATTTATTCCGTTCTCGAAAAAAAAACCGACATTTACTTAATTTTAATAGTCATTTTGCGTTATACATCATTCATTATCATACATATATATCGGTTAAGTTGTTTTCATATAAATTTCAAGAGAGAATGACGTTCTAAATGTATTATTATGAATTATAATGCAACAGTAACAAGAATTACCTAAATATAATCCGTACGCAAGGGTATACCGCAACCGGGTACCTGGCGAAAATACAGCGGACCATTTATGTATTCTCCCAAGCTAAGGAGATCTGTTTTACTCCTACATTGTGTCGATAAGGCCGACGTTTGCTTAGAGGGGTCTCGTTTTAGAAGCTCTCCACTGTACACAGGGTGTCCATGAAGATGTCACAATGTCTCGGATGCATAAAGTTTATGTAAAAATAACACTGTATGTCTATATATCTTTTTTTGCTAGGGTGCACCACTGCTGAGATATTCAACCCTAAACATAGAGTTGGCTAAGTGGTTTTTTAAATGCAATTATGTATTGCATTTTCTAGCATAAATTTTTAATTATTTAATTTCTTTTGAGTAGATTTTAATGCATATTGAAATAAAAGTTACCTATTTTCGTTAAACTTATTTTTTCTCGGAAACAGAGCATTTTATGGAAATCCATTAAGTAAATTTTTCTCACTTAAGGTCTAAGAAATAGTAAAACACTTATTGGAGAGCAAAAAACCTACACACCTTAAAATTGGATGAAAGAAAAGGCAATACATAATTGCATTTATACAATTATGTAATATGTACAGCTAATGTATCTAAATATAGTGTTTTAAATGTTGAAAATTAATTGAATTTAGAAAAGGGGTGAAAGGGGATTGAAACAATACATGATATTGGCGTTAAATCTGCAGGTAAACATTTAACGTCCCAATTTCATTTAACATTTAATAATGTATCTTTAACTACGTCTTAATGACATGTGAACCTTTTAATTTTATTTTGATACACATTTTTAAACATTTTACCACATGTGACTTGTCATCCATTTTGAAAATAGTTTTCTTAATTGACTATTCTAGCTGAAGATGGCCTTTGGCCGAAACAAGTACTAGACTATTATTAAAAAATTTCTGTAAGGAATAAGAGGAAGTTTTTTCATTATACACTGATTTATTCTAAATCTTACAACATGGATATTTTACATCTAGAACAAAAATATCTGCAAATATTTCCAAATACAAACTTAAGTTGAATTAAAATAAATACAATTAACACTAATAATAATTAGAACGTATCTATTAAAAACGAACTTTTCGGACTTTTGTTTCCGAAATTTTTTTCACTATGTTTTTTATATCCAATGTGTCACAAACTTCATGTTTAATAGATAATATGGCTAAAGCAGAGAGTCTATCTTGAGACATTGAAGATCGCAAGTAATTTTTAATAATTTTAAATTTTGAAAACGATCGTTCACCAGTAGCTACCGTCACTAGCAGCGTAAGGAGTATTTGTGTTATTATGGCTAAATTTGGTAACGTTGATAAAAGATTATTACTATAAATATATTCAAGAATATCACTAGGACTTCTTTCTGTTGAAAAATAAAAATAAGGTTGTCAAGGAATGTCACTCTCTGAATTGTTCTTGTCTATAAGGTCTTGACAAATTTTATGGCAATTATTTTTAAGTTGTTCATCCGTTTTTATTTCGGTTATACCATATATTACATTAAAAATATCCGTGTATTGTTGAAGTAATTGGAATCGTTCTTCAACTGCAGTAATAGCGGCATCCAAAATTATATAGTAAAAATTTACTTTAAACGACAATTCAGGGGATATTATAGGCTCGTCAGTTCCTTCATAGTTAAAATACCTCTTTTTCTTCTAACCCTCTGAACAGGCAAACTGGGAATTCCTCCTCAATACCAGCTTTTGTAGCTAATTCTTTAGATTCGGATAAAAAACTTTGAAATTGATTATCAGAACGTTTAGTAATGAAATAATTCTTTAAATTATTAAGTGCGTCAAGAGAGGATTTTATATCAAATTTTGGACTCCGCAGGATTTT
Source organism: Holotrichia oblita (assembly GCA_023690525.1). NCBI lineage: Eukaryota > Metazoa > Arthropoda > Insecta > Coleoptera > Scarabaeidae > Holotrichia > Holotrichia oblita. The sequence goes on along the minus strand of CM043016.1, from coordinate 141,954,843 downwards.
GCTAACCACATTTATTTTACTTAAAATATCATACCATATCGTAACACAACACGTGAATTCGAATTTAAGACTTTTATTTTTAAGTGATTTTGCTAAGGTTCTATTGTTCATATCTCTTTTTATTATCATCTTATATTTCCTCTAAAGAATCATATATATCGCCTATTTGGCTTTTTAACGGTCTGATTGCATCGATGCGACTTTCCCATCGTGTGTCCGACAACGGTTTTAGTGTTAACTTTGACTCAGGAAGATGATTTAGTAAAATATTCCATCTAATATTTTAGCAAGCGAAAAATACATATAATTCCTGTACTGTGTTAAAAACTTCCACAGACTCGAAACTTGTTTTAACAGCATCATTCACAACCAGATTCAAACTATGTGTGGCACAAGGAATAAAAAATGCTCGAGGGTATTTCTCCAAGATTTTTTGCAGCCCTATGGGTTTACCGCGCATGTTGGCTCTATTATTGTAACCCTAGCCACGTAATTTATTTATATCTAAATTTAAATCTACCAATTTATTCTCTATAAATTCAAAGAGCCCTTGGCCAGTTACATCAATAACAGAAGAAAATCCTAAAAACATTTCTAAATAAATTATAGAAAATATGGAGTTTCGTTGGTTTTTGGAGTAAGTACATACATTCCACATTGATAGTTTCAATTACGATATCAATTTTCTGCGGTAAAGTAGACGACTACGGACTTAATACAAATAGTGAGAGAGTAAGATAAAATAAAAAGACACGGCTGACGGTCCATAAAACAAATGTGTTAATACCACCTTAAAAAACGATGGGGCTTCCTTATGGCTACTTTTATATAGTAAGGAGTTGGAGAACGGGTCGAAAGCCGCAGTGGTTAGGTGGCTGCCACGTGAGAATGCTGAGAGCCGGAGTTCAATTCTCCGAGGGGACGATGAATTTTTTTTCAAGGAACTATAACTCGATTGATCCGCCTTTCGCTGTTGGGAGCGATGTGATTAACATTAACAACAACAACTCGTTTCACCTAAATCGCTCCAACTAGGCCTTGGGATTCTCTTTTTTTTTGTTTTTAGTAACTCGAAAAGTTTGGTGGGTATCATATGATTATTGTTTGGTTGAGAAGACAATGCGCTAAAGATATACATTCCACTCACTACTTACATTTAAATTTTTTTAGTAAATTAGATTTTCACATTTTCCAAACACTCTGCATAATCAATGCATTTAATTTTAAACTTATGCTGCAATATTAAATCTTAGATAATGGAGTACCTTAGGAATCACAGTTTTTTGTTACAGAAGTATCGCTATATAAAAAAATAGGTAATCAAATATTATATCACAGTTTTTTCAACAAAATTTTGTAATAACTTTTGAATTTAAGAAGTGTCCTATCATGTTTTATATATTTTCGACTAAGCTTTTGGTCGTGAATTAAAATATGCAAAAATATACAGGTGTTCCATTAAAAAAATACAAGTATGGTATGGAAATCAGTACTCTTGCGAGGCACATAGTGTATACATATGTATGTATATTCGCCCAAAGAAAATTAAGTCCCTTGCCATATTCACTGATTTAGCAATAATAATTACAGCTTAGAGAATCATTTGAAATGGCCCTCCTTTTCCCAATCGTCATGAAATATTTATACCTGAAGTTTGTGCGTCTCGGTGTAGTTCCTTTAATGTCTTCTGTCTATTTTTCCTCACAATAACAGCCAAATTTCTATTATCTCTTTGCGTTGTTATTTGTTTTCTTCCGCAATTTTAAGCGAGCGAAAGATATCATGATTATCTTTCATCCCTTTCGCTAAGCGTACAAGAACACGATGAAAAACACTCTGCATTCTTGCAATATCTCTCAAGGATTAATTTCCGGTTGAAATAAGTGCACAAATAGCACTTTCTTCTCGAGAGGTAAATCTCTCGTTCTCCCCATCATTAACACCACCAAGAGTTATTAATAATAAAATACAAATTTTCAAATCTATAAAAAATACTTATTACAACCAAAAAATTGCTACTTCGATCGAAATGTGATGTAACTCGAAACTAGAAATAGTCGCTAAATAATTTTTCTAATTGAACTATTAGAAAAGCTACACACGGTGCTGTCGTGAGGGCCGCAAAATGCATTGAACAGCTAGACAATGTCTTTGAACATTTGTTAAGTTAGGCAAAATGTTGAATAAGTAATAAAAAATGAATTATTTGATTATTGTGTTTATTGTTTTTCATGTATGTACATTATATTTTGTTATTATTTTTTTTTATATTTTGTATTTTCCATTTTTTTATGCAAGCTTGTATTTTGTATTTATTTGTAAGTAAATACATGTTAGGTATAATTTTCTACATGCAAGTAAAATATAATTTTAACATGTAGAAAAATTTCTTTTAACAATAATTGAAAATGATACAAAACACATGTATCGAAACGTAAAAGGAGGAATATATTAAATTTCACTTAATTTTGACCGTCATTACCCAACAAATTATAAAAGAAAATTATTTTCCATAATCGACATAGAATTAAATGTTAACAAATTTCTTAAGCCTTAAACGCTTCTCATTTATTTATTTTTTAGTTAAAGTTATTTGATATTTTTTGTTCATAATATTATGCTTTTTTCAAATATGTACAAATATAATATTTTTTGGCTTGAAGAAATCTTATTAACGAAAACATAATTTTACATGTTCTGGAATAAATAAATTGGTATTTAATGAACTTACTGTTTCATTGACCTGCAAGTGAAAGGTCATAACATAGATATATTAATTGCTTGGAGTAAGAGAAGCTTTTTTCAGTTCAAGCTAGTAAAAGTTTCTATGACATCAACTAAATTCCAACACAACTACTTTGTTATTCGTTTAAGGACTGTAGTGTATTGAAGGTTTTTATATAACAAATAAAATTATCTTTCCAAATATATATGTAAAAATATACATTTAAAAAATTATAAATTTTCAAATTTCTCATAAATACCTACGTAATTCAATCGTGCATTCATGAGCTGCATATTAATCCACGTTAAAAACACTAACAATTTGCTATTTTGACTAAAACTGTAGCTCCAAAAATAACGGAGATAGCAATAAAAAAGCACTAAAGAATGAAAGGGGTGATTGTACCGGTGTTTTCCCTCCTTCCCTCCTCTTATTTGATAAAATACAAAAAATCCGTCCAGTGTAAAATATGCGGAATTTTCAGACAATTCCGATTTTTATATTTGTGATAGACTTTAAGTTGGTAAATTTTGTATACAACAAGAATTTAAATTTGTGGTGTTCAGCTACACCCTCTAGCGGTCATCCTACACTTCTCTAAATAATTTCCAAATGATTTTCGGGCCCACTTTGATCAGTGATAATTTTTTCCCGGAACTGTACTGCAAACCGTTCCTGAGATATGGCCGAGGGCTATTCTTAGTTGGCCACCCGGTACATACAAAAGTATAAAAACAAGTTTTTATGAACTTGGGCCTGGAAACGCTTAAGGAAGCTACAGAACTTTAGAGAATGTATAGAGCCCCTGACATCTCTCCACCCCTGTATGCGACAGTCACTGGCCAGTAAACATAGAAAGTGTAATTTATCATTTGTAAATGATGTACCAAATTTGAGTCGTACATTAAAATGTAGTTCAAGATTAACTGACCAAAGACCAATATTGTGACGTCTGTTCTAAAGTGCGTTAACTTCCGTAAGAAGTGTTTCGAGACCCAAGTTGAAAGAAACTTTTTTTCATACTGCTATAATAATACAGGGTGTAATACGGGGTTTGACTGCCAAAATTTTCTCTGCATATAAGCAAGTAAATAGGGTTGAAAAAGTTTATTATGAGGTAGGCGCTAAAATAAATAGTTTTCCAGAAAAACAAAAGCAAAGTTTCAACTTTTAAATCGCGCTATCTTAGGCAGTTATAAGTATTTTAAAATGCGAATTTGACAATGGACTGATCACGTAAATACTAGGAAAAAATTATTGTAAAAGTTTGTTCTACAATCTAAGGTAAGGTTAACAAAAAATAGAAATGAAATACATGTAAAATGTATAGCTTTCGCAACGCTGAAACATGATCTACCATAACTTTATACAAACAGATGTGTTTCACGTCGATAAGAAAATTTCAGACGTTGCACTTTCAAGGATAAACTGCCTCATACAATTAAGTCGTATGATTCTTATCGTTTATTTCGTTTTAGTTGGATTACAACTGCTCTAGGTTACATCAAACGATATTTTAGTGAATTATTTGACAAAATACTTTGAAACATTAGTACTGAGTAAAGTGTTGGTGTTAGCACGATGGAGCTCTATACTATACAAGAATATCACGACATGCTGTTAATGATTGTAATCGCGATAAGTCCTTCGTCTACGGACATTTAACTTTTTTAAGCGCGACATTGCCAACTTCTGGTAACTAAGCATTTACTTATCTTGGAAACCGTAGGTGACAGGCTAGAAATTTATCAAGGTATTCTGTTCAGTTTCATTCAGTCTACACTACATTATAATTATGGCACTCAAACTACTTACACCCTGTATATACAATCACCCCCTTCATTCTTTAGAAGTTGTTCGTGGACCCGATGTATATAATAAAAGCCGTTAAAAGTTTTATCATTCTTGATATAAGTAGGTACCTATTCGTAAATATCGATATCCATATATGGATATATTTTCCAGATCAAAATATCGAGTAACAATATATTAAAGTATATCGATATTTATCAACATGTTTTCTCAGCTGTAATTCCGACACAGAAATAATCAAGACGTATTTTTTCAAGATTGTTCTACGTTATAACAAAATGTGAAATAACCTTAAAGATAATATAATTATTGGAGTGGTCGAAGCTCGTCTGGTTACCCAGCCCGTACTTAGTACGTATCGCCACGTGCTATTCAGGACGTTTAGCATTACTCAGTCTCAGTTGCGTGTTGCTGCAAGATAGTACGATTCTCTGTTAACTGTTACGCGTTGGATGTAAATATAGTCAATAATACTATGTCGGCCGTAGAGAATTGTACAAGAAGACCATCGTTTTGATAACGTAACAGAGTATATCGAGGAATATTTCAAAATACTGCCATGTTATTAGTGGAGGTAGTGCAAATTGTGAGCGATGTTCACGCTGTGTGCTACAAGTGGCATAAATAACATGTGTGTTCTGGAAACATTCGAGGAAGTTATAAACAAAGCTTCAGGTTGTAACAGATTAATACATATTGGTGGTAGCGCGTTTGATCCGTTATGTACTTATAAAGATTATTTTAATTATGCGGACCTTACATCCGTAGATGTGGAATAGTATTTTTCAAAGTATAAGCACATTTATTCCTGGGGACGAACACAATTCAACGAGAAAACTCTGGAAACATACCTAATGCTATAAACTTTTTGGCAATCATATTCAATTTCTGCTACTTAAATAAGGTAGGGTGCTTATACATAATATTCATAATTGAATCAATAAATTTCCATTACTCCTTCCCGAGATATACTTGCGTTAACACTAATGTAATATCTATACAGTACGCCTATGGTAGGGGCTCGGCTTAATCACGAACAGAATTAGCTCGATAACTTAAACACCATAACAATTAGAATAGTACTTTCCCAGATTTTTTTGGAGAAGATTTCATGCTCTACAAAAAAAGTCTTGAAAGTTTTTTGATATCTTCTGTCGTTAAACCTACGCCTGCAAAGAAAGGGACAATTAGAGTTATTTTTGCGATGTTTTGCCATTTTCTACGAATCCAGCTTTAACCGTATAATATATCAAGAAAAGCTGTAGGATTTTGTTTTGTAGAGCATGAAATTTTCTAGTTGTTATGGTTTTCAAGTTCTCGAGCTATTTTTTTTCGTGACTAATCCAAGCACAGTGCATGATTTGTACAGTATAATGATTACAAAGGAGACTGACGATGGAGTGCGCTCTCTTTATGGTTGTATTTCAGTAGCTCAATTTACAGATAATAAACTGTTTATAACTGTTTTTTCTAGTTCTACATGTTCATTGAAAATGTACGTATATATTGACGTCCAATAATCATCGTCAATGTGTAGTCAGTTACTTCTCGAGCTAATTTTGTTCGTGACTAAGCTAAGCACCGACCATAGATGTATGATTTGTACAGTATATACATATACATATAAGTAAGCAGATTTCTAGATTTAAGATTTTAGATGTTAAAATGTGTTTTTCAACTTCAAAATCAGTTAAATTGAAAGAAATTACCTCGAACTATGTAACTTTAATTAATGAATTTGATATACTTTTTAATTTTTGTCCCAAAATAAACCTTAATGGTTTGTATTTAATTATTTTTGTGTTAGTCACAATTTAGAGTCGTGGTTTTTCTTTCATTTCTTCTTGAAAAGGACCCAATTTTTAATTTTGTAATAACATAAGCTACATAAGTGTGTCTAAAAAGAAGTGCTTAATCGTTAAAAAAAATATATAATTAGTTACACTATTGTAAAGCCTAGAACATAGTTGCTTTTTAATTAACAGATAGCCTTGAGAAAGACCTAAATTGTATATATTTGTATTTTATACAAATAAGAGATCCGAAACGTTTGCATTATCAGAAGTTTGCTGTCAAAATCAATAGGTACTAAAAAACCAAAAATTCTTCTCTTAGTCAGAAGTATCACACACAGCTATTACCATTCAAGCTCAGGTTCTTTATACTGAACTCTTTAATCAATATATGTATGTACAGTGACCCAAAAAATTAATGTCTCCCCCTTTAGACGAATATATGTATATCAACATTATCTTCCTCTGCCAAGGCTATTCGAGTCGGGCGCTCTCGGTGTAGCAGGTAATTGAGCTCAGCTAGAGTTATCATAGTAATATTCGTATATTATAATATGTACGATTTGTCTCCCGTTTCTTTTGATTCATTATATTGGTCTTCTCCCTCGTTATCCTTTAACAATTGTGTCTATATTAGAATTGTCAATTTCAATTTGCATTTTTCAATTGGCTAGAAATTCACATATTGCTATAGTGTGTTCGTACTTTTACCTTTTTCTTGAATAATGCTACTAATGTGTGTGTAACGTTTAATTAGGTTTTATGCTTGTATTACGTACTATGCATTTATTAACATTATGTATTACAAATTATGTGTAATAATGTAACATGTATATAAATGAATACAACTATATCTCTATATAATTCCGATCAGTTTTTATTACATTAGAGGCCTTTATCGCAAAACTTTTTATTGAACGCTTCTTCATATTTATTTAAATTTACCCTAATTTAAAGTGAATGTTCGGTAATTTGTTTCCATTTACGGATAACAAACTTATATTTGTAATAGCAAGTAGAGAGTTTGAGTACTTTGTGAATGCGTTTGTTTTGTAAATAGTTTACATCTTCATTAATCCTAATGAATTTTATATAAAGAGAATTACTACATTTATTTAGTGTTCTCTCATAAACATGTAATCACCTTACCACTAACTAATGGAGAAACTCTGTATAGTATTTCTTTAAACATTAATATTCCAGTATTTTTTTAATTTGTAAAATAATGCTATTAATTAAATAATTTAGTAAGATTTGACTTGTAACCTTCAATATATTTTAGCTGTATATAAGAAATGATATGTGGATAATAAATAATTTCACAGTTCATACTAATACAGTTTAAATATGCATATTGTGTAGGTATCACTTAATTCTGCTTTTACATTATAAACTATAAACTTATTGGTATAAACATCATTAATAGTTATAGATTGTGTGCTTAGAACAAAGCGCAAGAAAGCTATTTACATATTTGTCCGGAGATTAATTTATTGAAAATAAAATTTAAGAGTAATTAAGTAAATACAATTTGTATATTGAAATGATAGGAAACTATTATACAGATCCATTACAACTCATTTTATTCATAGTATTAGATATAATTACTATTAGTGATACGAATATGGTAAGCCTTTATATTTTAAAATACTGAATATCGTACTTTGATTATCGTACACACATTCAGCGGCAGTTGATACTACTGCATTGAAAACTTTTTCGCGTAGAAATATTTATACCTGCAACAATTGTACTGCTATTTAATATTCAAGGCTTAGGCGGTAGGATACGCCCGAAACTCACCGAACTACCTACGCCGGCAAATGGAAGATAATATTGATATACGCGTATTGAAAAGGGGAGACATTAATTTTTGGGCCTATAAAGAGCCTATAGAAAGCCTAGTATTGGCCTGGTGTGCAGACGACAGTTAACCACTCTAGTAATTATATTAGACAGGTATAGTGAAGCGATATAGAATGAAACGAGGAATATCCTAGTTACATAATATGCAGGATATTTCGTTTAAAATAACGAAGTTTTATTACGTAGCACTCCAAATGAGCACTTTAATTGGCCAGTTACTTATTGTGAAGGTTACTATTTGTGAAACCTCACAAATATCTCTGCTAATTAAATTATTATATAACATTTATTAGGATACCATTACACTATGTATATCCAGCTTTTCGGTAATACGTAAAACTACGTAATGTAAGATAATCACTAGCGATAAAGCTATCCCCCTCTGCTAAGCAGAGGTATAGATAGATAAGTAGTTACATATATACCCGCTCAGTGCGCTTCGTAATCGCATTTATGTAAAAGATACCGCACAACAAGTTACGGAAACAAAGAAACGTACAATGGGAAAGCTTAGCTGTATAGAGGCAGTATCTACTACAACATCCATACTGCTGAAAGAAGGTTTGTTACCTTCAGCAAATCAACATAAATTTTATCCGTCGAAATTGATACTTCATTTCATAGCAAATGCATTGGTACTAGGAATATTGATTACAAACATTTTGAATGGAATTAGAACTGGTAATGCCACGTTTATAAATCAAATGACTTGCGTTCTCATTCCAGTGGTAAATCTTGATGCAAAATCATTAACGGTCTTCAAGAATAGAAATTGTTTTGTGTCGATACTTGAAGATTTGAGCTCGGATATTTTTAATACTCATAGTGACAAATTAAACGAGCATATTCAGTTAGTGAATAAAGTAAGTCGTTTAATGTTAAGATACTTCATGATTACAATGGGAGTATTTGTGACGTTTTCCTGTATCTTGCCTATGATGACAAACATCCGATTATTAATTCCAAGTCCTATAGATATGGGAAACTTACGTATTCTTTATGAATTTATGCATTTCTCTTGCACAACATATTTGGGAATAAATTCTGCGTGCTTCGATGTTTTATACGTATCCATGCTCGGAATATGTATTGCTCAATTAAATATATTAGAAACACGTTTGACAAATATCTATGAAGACTCTAATAAAGCAGACCTACAAGTACTAGATAAAATTTTGTCAGAATGTATCAAATTACACGACTTAATAAATAAGTAAGTAATTATAAACATTATGTGCTTTTTAATAATAGTTAGTCTCCTGCAGATTCTTTAAATAGATTACATATTTTAATAGCCTTCCTATTTTATTACAAAGAAATGTTTAATAAAATTTTATTATATTAATGTTTGGGGATTATTTTCAAAGCGACGCGTCAATACTTGGATGATTAAGATTTTATATAGGTGGAAAACAGTCGCCATGAAATGCTCTCCATATGTTGATCTCCTGTATTGCTGGCTAAACAAATCCATGAGTTTTGTTGGTTACTTTTATTAAGCGTTGTGCAGGATTTACTAATTTTCTAAAATAACAATTCTAGGAAGTACTTATGTAATCGATGTCAATTAACGTCACGTACTTGAACACTCATTAGTTTTCAGTTACTTTTCTTATTAGAAACATATACTGGAAGTTTACAACTAACACAGAATCCTTTAATGTTAGTTAACGTTCCTTTCTAAAAGAAAAGATACGTGGTAGATATTAATTATAGCTTTAATTTCATACTTGGTGCAACGTTGGCGTAATAAATAATATATAATGGTTGCTTATTGGACACTACCTACATTACAAAATACTATATTACAAGATGCCATATCCACATGGTCTAAAAGGAGATATTACACATAGGCATTTATTTTTTTGAAAAGTGATTTACTGGCCAACTCGCAAGTTAATGAGAGTTAATGCATAAAGTGTGGGAACAGCAAACTGAAATTTTAACGAAACTGTGTAATTTTGAAAGCCTGCTTTCGTTAAAACAAACTGAATATCGAGATATTCCTACTAATGGCTGCATAGCACTATAATACAGCATTGTTAGTCTCTATCCATTATATAAAATTTCGCGTCTGATTTACAGATTTGTGAGGAAACTTAACACTCTGCTTTCATTTCCATTGTTTATTCAGTACACATGCGGATGTTTTATCATCTGTAACGCGGTTCTGCAACTATCAATTATGGTAAGTGTATTTTAAGATGCTATGTATAGTAATTTACAAATTGTTTCTATTTTTAAAAGCGTGTATCCGTAAACAAATTACGTCTCAGTTCAACGGGAAAAAGCTGAAAGCTTAGAAACTTATTTCTCTTATACAAGGACATACTGGATGTTTTAGCATTATCTGAATGTGTTCTCGGGAAAAGGTTGTTACCAAACTTCATGTTTTATTTCTTTTGGATCTCACTATTCTTATAAAATATGTGTATAGATTGTCACAAAAGCTACATTTAGCGACATACTTCGTTAATTTCTGAATCGAAAATCTGAATGGTTTTTTAAACCCTTAATAAGGAACATAAGGAACACAAAGGATTGTGTTCCTTATGTGTCGGTACAGATACCTAAAATTTTGAATTTAGACGACTTCTTATTCCTATTTTTCATAAACAGTTTCTTTTTGATTTTAGAGTATGTTTTCAACATTTCTTCATTAGCATCCTCTTACAAAACACAATTCACAACCGTGTAGAACAATGACTTTGTATTCTAATTTAACGTCGTGGAAATGTTAACATAACATACGTGTCCCAAACTGGAGATATAGATACTACTGGAAACGTATTTCGACGGCTGCACCAACATCTATTTGAAACTGGTTTGTTTAACAAAATAAATTTCAACGCTGATGGAGCTAGACAACGGCGTACATTACAACTGAAAGAGAAATTAATCGAATGTAGGCTTTCACGGCCACTGTTCCATAAAGATGTATCTTTCGGGTATTGCCGTGGTTGTTGTAACAAACTTGACGTTTCACTAATCATACTGTCAGCTTCTTCAGAAGTTCTCTAAAGACTGATGTTGATGTCTTCTGCTCCTCGTTATATAGCCAGTTCCTGTTCTGCTCCAGTGATGCGTACCCGTACCAGTCCGCTAAACCACCACTCTCACCAGTCATCGCTAATATTTTTATGGAAACCTTTGAACAAGAAGCCCTCAGTTCTAGTGACAAGAAACCGAAATGCTGGTACCGCTACGTGTACGACACATTCGTGATATGGCCTCACGGTATGGACAATCTACACGCATTCAGGGAACATATCAACAGACAACATGCCAACATCAACATTACGATGGAGATAGAAGAGAATGGCTGCTTACCTTTTCTCGATGTATTGGTAAAACTCGACGACAGTGGAAAATTGGAACATGGAGTATATCTAAAGAGGCATACGGACCGATATCTACACGCAACCTCACATCATCATCCACAACAGAAAAGATCCTGGTCAGTACACTACTACATAGAGCGGAAGTGATTAGTGATGCTACGAACAAAACCGAGGAAATTCAACATGTGAAAGATGCTCTCCAGAAGAACGGCTACAAACCACAGGAGATTCGGAGATTAGCCGGAGTCAAAAAGAAACAAAAGCATGACTCAGAACTAAAGCCAGCAGGATACGCACACCTGCCATATATTGCAGGGGTCACGGACAGGCTGAAGAAAACCCTAGAGAAGAAGAACGTCAACGTCAGGTTCAGCACAGCCGAGAGATTAAAGAACTGCTTCCATCCAACAAAGACTCGATACCGAGAATACAAGCTAAAGGCATCTACGAACTTCAATGCCAGTGCGGGAAATCGCATATTGGACAAAACGGGCGCAGTATACAGTGCAGAGTGAAAGAGCATCGCAGAGATGTCGAACAGGGAAATACTGGAAAATCTGCAGTAGCTGAACACTACCACACCGGAAGCAGTCACGTAATCGACTACAACGACGTGAAGATACTTGCTAAAAGCAATCACTACTACCCACGAATAGTAAGAGAATCCCTGGAAATAATGAAGAATCCGAACAACTTCAACCGAGAAGACGGATACAGATTGAGTAAGGTATGGAAGCTGGCGCTAGAGAACCCGAAGCAGCAAAGACCATCGAGGACGCATCCGAGATCATCTAACACGAATCGAGGAGAAGCATCGGATACGGATCAGAGAACGATAACGGATACGGTTCAGCGGACTGGTACGGATACGCATCACTGGAGCGGAACAGGGACTGGCTATATAACGAGGAGCAGAAGACATCAACATCAGTCTTTAGAGAACTTCTGAAGAAGCTGACAGTATGATCCATGAAACGTCAAGTTTGTTACAACAACCACGGCAATACCCGAAAGATACATCTTTATGGAAGGAAGAGAAATTACTAGACTCAGAACATGAAGATCCTTCCGTCAGCACTCGACAGTTGGCGTCAACATTCGATGTATGTAGTAATAAGACCGTTCATCTGTTTCTGCGTCAAAACTTTCTTTATGCGTACCATATAACTTTCTAAGATTAAATGCATGGTAAACTTTTGTCATAGTATCTTATAGGATTCAAGAAGATGGCAACTTTTCAAGAGGTGTTCTTTGAAATGACGAGTATATGTTTACCAAAGATTGTGTACTCAATACCCATAATTTTCACCATTGGGCTGATGAAAATCCTCATCCTCCTCACTAAGTTGGGTCAATCTGTCTGCCAAATCGACTTGATGCCAACGGGTACTTAAATGTATTAGAACAAGTTACTGACGAGATACCATTGAACATACGCTGTATCAAGTTTTACACGCATGATGAAGCTTCTGCACGTTCTGATCGTATGTTAGCTGAACGCTTCCATGACAGTTGGACTGCTGACGGAGCTCCTATCTTATGCTCTGCGAGATCTCCCTTAGACTTCTTTTGGGGTTTTATTAAGGAAAAAGCTCCACAAAACGCTGACGAAGTTAGAGGAGGAATTAATGCGACATTATTAGAAATTACACCGGAAAGGCTTGAACGAGTAATGCAGACAATACCGTGTAGATTGCAACTGTGTTTACAAACAGACAGATATCAATTTGAACATATGCGTGGGTAATAGTGCCGCTAATTTATTAAAAAGAGATACGTTCGAAAAATCGAAACTACTAACTGTGTTTTAATAAACGATGTTCTTATTACTTTTTCCCATGTACCGATTGTATTATCCAACTTGTCATTCATATTTGTAATTCCCGTTTGTCAATTTTTACAAGTATTATACCTACTGCTGCGGTAATATGCAACTACAATATTGCCAAATGTATGATATTTTCAACTAGACAAACAAAGTATGGTACAACACTTTACCACTTAGACTTTTGATTCAGAAACGAACAAAGAATGGCGCTGCGTATAGTCTTTGCGACCATTTATACGCAGACATGTGACCGCGTGCGTCTGCACTATAGCGATACCAGTAGTGTAAGCGAAACACACAGAGGTATCCGTGTATTGGAAAGGTAAAGAAGTAGACGCAATGTTCTACTGGATTACAACAGAGCTAGTATTTCGTATATCCCTATAATGCACTCGTATTTGTCAAAAAAAATCCACATCTATCGTCTTCTTTACTGTTCTAATACACGGACACCTCTGTGAGTTTCGCTTACACTACACACAGTGTATAGTTATTACAAATTATCATATCATTAATATCCTAGGATTTACTTAAGAATGCATAAGTATATACACATTTAAAATACAGAGATGCTCATGTTCACGCTAGTAACAAGGAAGTCCTTTCTATGAATTAATTATATTTGTAATGATGTTCTACAGATTTTTTTGTCCTTAGGGTGAAAAAGATTCAGCCAACATCTTAACTATTGTCGTTTACGTCAGTGTTACCTTTGCTCAAATAGCCATTTATCATTGGCTCGGTAATGAAGTTATCTTTATGGTAAGCTATTTTGATACAATACTATATAGTCACATTAGAATGAGCATACGCGAAGTAGAAAGTTTTAATGTAAGCAAATTTGTATGGCTTCTTATGTGGCATATTGCCCAAACTGCAGTAGTTAGTTTACTCTCTCAAACAAACCCGGCCTAAAGATTCATCGAAGGTTACTTCCAACATTTTGAAGTCGAAAATTATAGTAGTGGTCTTTCATTACATCTAATAAAAAGCTAGTTTTTGATCCATTTAAAAACACCAACAAACCATAAAATTGTAGAATTGTTTATATTCACGCTAGGTTCCCGCTATGTTTCCAGTACTCCTTACTGATACCGGGTTAAATGATTAACTACTGATTATCACAGATGTATCATCTGCATGCTGGCATAAACCACAAGTTTGAACTGACTGAGTTAAATCGTTCACAAATACCAAAAACATCAGTAGACCAAAAATAGACCACTAGGAGACTCCCTGCTCCAGTATTCACATATTATTTACAAGCCCATTAACAATCATTATTTACTTCTTATTTATCAAGTATGAGTAAACAATGTTCAATGCATTTCCACGCACACCATACAATTCAAGTTACACGTAGTAGGAGACGATCATGAATTAAGTCAAACGGTTTAATTTAATGTCAAAGTAAGTATTACGCAGATATCTGTACACAGATTATATTCATTCAAAAATTTTACCAGGCATGTATTTATACTATCTTCACAAGATCTCCCTGGTATCAAGCAATAGTGGCCATGACGGTGATATTATTCTTGCTAAAAAATGACACCATGTCCGCTATGTTGCTATCCTTTTCGAATCAAATCTAATACCTTTAAAACATTTAGATGCACCAACTAGTATACACAGCTTTATTTCCATTACAAAATCTAAAACGTATCATAATGCAGTTTCTCAATGACGTATTGTTACATTACTTGTATTTCAGAGCAGCAAGATTATTGAAGCATGCTACCTCTCGCAGTGGTATAATATCAACACAAAATCGCAGAAGTCTCTTTTGTTGCTAATGGAAAGAGCAAAGAGACCGCTCGTTATAGAAGTATACAAATTGATATTCATCTCTTTGGAATCGTTGGCCGTGGTATTTAGGTACTAAATTATCATATTACTAGTCAAATATTGATAATTTTTAGATCGTTAGATGGTCCTACTCTCTTTTTGCATTAATAAGAGCAAGATATAGTTACTAGAGGCTAAGTTAACTACAGCAACGCGATGACTAATTTACGCATGCAATCGATGAATCAGTTTAATTAAACTAGGTCACTCACCTAATTCTATTAGTATAGCAGATATGTTCGCAGAGAAAACTATTCAAACTAACAAAATGGTAAGGATGTTCCTGTTGACCATGTGGACAACATGAACAACTGGCAAGCGAAAGTTGAGTCAATTTCGGTGGACTTATTTGATTCGTCTTCAACTGTTCCGGTACATTTATGGAATCATTAGACAGCACTAGAAAAACACTATATAACATTTTATAAAATGACAAATATCAATCCCGGGTTCACCCTACTTTTTAGCATTTAGTATACATATACATATATGCTACAGATTTTCAAAATGAGTAATAGTTCATGAATATGTAAAGCAAAGTATTCTAAAAAAAATATAAAATTCACACAATACAAACATACATATGCATATGCATTGACTATGATTATTGGACGTCAGTATATACCTACCTTTTGAATTAACATGTAGAAATAGAAAAAGCAGTTATAAACAGTTTATCAGTAAAAAACTTTTTCTTGAGCTACTGAAATACAAACACAAAGAGAGCGCACTCCATTGTCAGTCTCCTTTGTAATCACTATGCTATACAACTATATTAATGATACACCTATGGTCGGCGCTTGGTTGGTCACGAACAAAATTAGTTCGAGAACTTGAAAACCATAACAACTAAAATAGTGCTCTCCCCACATTTTTTAAAAATTTCATGCTCTACAAAAAAGTCTTACAAGTTTTCTTAAATACGGTTAAAGCTGGATTTGCAAAAATGGCAAAATATCGCAAAAATAACCCTAATGGTTCCTTTCTTTACAGACATAGGCTTAATGACAGATGATATAAAAAACTCGTTTTTGTAGAGCATGAAATCTTCTCCAAAAAAATCTGCGAGAGCACTATTCTAAGTGTTATAATTTGTAAATTATCGAGCTAATTCTGTTCGTAATTATGTCGAGCCCCGACCATAGGTACAAGATTTGTACTGTATAATACTTTAAAGTTAATTTGTCCTTTACATGCGAACCATGTGGCTTGCCACCAACGCTTTAGTTGCGTACTTAAAACAGGGACACCATTAGATAGCGTTGTATTGCGTACCAAGAGCCGAGAATAATAGATCCGTCGTCGACCTTTGGCTGGCTGAAGAATGAATGAATACTACAGAACAGAACAGAACTAAACTGTAAGGCAAACTAATTTGTTTTAGTATTGAATCGATTCTTCTCTTTCCTTGTGTGTAAAGTTAAAAAATATATTTAATTGAATAAATTTAGCGCATCAATGTTTCAGATTTAAGACCTTATTGCAAAATAGAAAATGATACTGACTCTTGCCGTTAACATATCTTTTTTATTGTTTAATAAATATTATATTTACTTGTATCGATTTCTTTGTAGTTTTTTTTTTTAATGTGTGGTGGGTGCTTAGTTGCAGTGACTCCGTAAGCTGTATTACTTGTCTAGCTATCACTGCAACTCTTGCGGTGTATTTTAGTGTGTGTAAGTTGTGTTTACTTGTGTGTACTTTTTTTATTAACGTATTTACTAATTTGATTCAATTCTGTCGTTCAGTTTAGAGTCCCCAGGTTCTCTGAAACGTTACTAAAAACGTTGGTGTAACGTTTTGGAAACGTCTTAATGTCACAAAAATAAAACGTTATAATGTAACGTTCCTTAAACGTTGCAGTTTAACGTTCTGGGAACATTATACTTTAATGTACTATGAACCTTACACGAAAACAAAATTATTAACATATGTTATTGTAGACTTGATTCAAGAAAATTTAAAATGCAGAATTTTCTTTCCAGTTTTGCAAGCTGAAACTTAATAAAGGAAAGTTATGCTCCTGTCTTTTCACACGATTAACCAAACTAAGCCTTAACGAGTACACTTAGCACTTACATTCTCGATTTTATTGATTTCGGTAGGTTATATAAAACAGTACCTTTTCGTATGAAGTGGATACTACGAGATGATATAGAATGTACCTAATTGTATAAAAAAATATACTTAATATGTATGTAACGGGTCGATGGCCGCAGTGGTTAGGCGGCTGACTATTGTTGTGAGAGAACGATAGGTGCCGGGGTTCAATTCTCTGGAGGGACGATGACATTTTTTCAGAGAGTTTAATCCCGGATCGACTTGCCATTCGCTGTTGGGAGCAAAGTGATTAACAGCGCGGCATCATAAAAGGCGATATGATGCTGTCACAAAGCCATTTAAACACAACTTACACACACTAAAACTACACCGCAAGAGTTGCAGTGATAGCCAGACAAGTAATAGAGCTTACGGAGTCACTGCAACTAAGCACCCACCACACATTAAAAAAAAAAAATATATATATAAAACTTTATTCAGGTTGATTTATCAACGTCTACTGCGCATGTACCAACACGAATATATTTAGTAAATCTAGTGTGTAATCCTTGCAAATCCTTTTAGTAGTATCAGTTCTGGAATACAGAAATATAGGAAATAAATTCATTCAGGTACGCACCTTTTCAAATTCAGTTTAGTTATTAGAGCATTGCTATGTACGTAAATGACCATAAAGAAAGGATCTTCGAAATAATGACAGGAATGACACCATTTAAAATAATGTCAACTAATTTATGTATATTGATAAACAACTGCTACCCCTAGATATAGTGATCATGTAATTTAGTAAACGTGCTCATATATGTATAATAAGAACAAAGAGGAATAACAGTATAAACATGAAATATGTAAGTATGTAGATACTGTTTTAAAATAAATATTTATTCAACAAACGCCTGGTTTTAGAAGGTAAAAAACTGATTCAATTATGTAGTAGTGGAAAAGAAAATTATGTTCATAACAGAATGCAATACCTTTGACATCGTTTTTTACGTCTATAAACGTTGAACCTTGCAAGTAACCTTCATTTAACCTTTTAAAAACGTTTTCTTGCTACCTGGAGATCACTCATAGGAATTTCGACATGAATCTCGCTTTTGGAGGTGTGAATAATTTATTTAGCAAATTTTAAATTTTATTCGTTTTACAATATTATTACAATATTTATAATTCTTATTAGACAATATATCTTAAATAATTCCTTCTTCTTCTTTTTTCCTGTACATGCGACACTCTCATGAAAATCTCTTCATTCAGTCATTGTAAAATCCAATTCTCCTAACCTACTACATTTTTCATTCAAATTTGAGAGAAACCATACTCAAAGATTTAAACCTTCCAAGCGTCGCGTCGGTCGCGTAAGTAGCATACATGGTTACAGTTACTAATGTTATCGACACGGTTACTTTGTCACAGTTGAAACTACGTAGTTTTACTACAAACTAAAAGTAGTATTCGTAATAACAATACATTACATTAGATACCCCAAATAAATTACTTTGAGGTTAATAACTGTTTACTGAAAATACAATCTTAATATGTACTTACTGTGATATGAGTAACAAACTACTTTTAAGTACAGTTGTACATCCTGAAACAATTAAATAATTACAGTATTAGTAATTAAATTTAAAGCTTGACAAACGGAAGAGGGAATAAAATATAAACCTCACAACCATGTGGAATTATGTCGCAGAAATTTTCGTATGAATTATGAAATTAAGAAATAAACAGAGACCTTAAACATGTGTGTATTGAATTACTGTCATACTACTACAATATAAAGTTTATTTGGCTACATTTACACTCAAAGAAAGTTGTAAATTTAATACATACGTGTGTGGACCTGACGTGTAAAATGTTTGTTTACAGTGTAGCATTTATAAATAAGGTAGAAAAAACATTATCTTATGGTAACATTCCAACTACATAATAACTACTATGTGCTATGTATGTTATCTTAATGCAGCTATTACGTTTTCAATAAAATTGCAGTACTGTTACTGCGACTCAAGAGGGACCTAATATGTTTCCTCGTTTTGGTAGAAATTAATGTGGTTATAAGGTAACCAATATCCTGATCTATTACAACATCAAATAAGTTTCCAATTATATCTCGACAAGGCAATATATGTAGTCCATAAATGATGTGTCATATCAAATATAATACTAGTATTAATATGGTCAAAGATGTGTTAGTTCTATTACTGAAACAGAGAACGCGCCACAGTATATTCAGAACGGTGAGAGTTTTAAAGGAGAGGAGCAAGGGACGTTCGTAAACAAGCAGCGGACCAGACAAATTATTGCTTCTATGACACCTGTCAGATGTCTCGTCAATTTGAAATTAATTGACAGCCACAATCGACAGCCGATATTCGTCTGGTCATATGCATCCTTAACGTTCTACTATCGGCGACATCTATACTTCACTTAAAAAACTATTCTTTGAACATATATATATACAGGGTCCGGCAACGAAGCGGGGACGGAAGATTACACGCTTATTTGAAAGTTTGTCAAATATTTAGTCATCGGATATTCTTCCGCACCATCAAGTGCACGTTTTAAAAATATTTTGTTTTATACAGGGTGTTCCAGATGGAAATGCCAGACTAAAGTTGCATTTTTTTAAATGGAACACCCTGTATATTAATAGAGAAAATGATCCGCGCTTGAAAGCTGGTTACAACGATATAATGTTGTATAGGCCTAAAGTTGATAGTTTCTGTGTAAACAATGATTTTACTTGATAAATTGATACATTTCAGTAGGCTATTCTGCATAGGGAAAAACAAAAGATTCGAAACCGACAGAGTAGAATGTTTTTTACTAGTATGGACTGTCGTTACTACGTGAAATAAATTCTGCAGCTGCTCCCTTTATACAGGGTGTTCACAATTTTGCAAAATCGAATAAATCTCAAAAATTTTAAATGGAACACCCTGTATATTTTTTGCTCATTGGAAAGCCCTTTTACTACGCTTTCTATTGATATCTCATTTGATGCACCTAGGATGGATTATTTTCTAATTATTTCTTCTTAAAGTTGGATTAATGAGAAATGCTTATATTTTTAGTAGCTAATTTGCACTTCAAACCTACTGTAAGATTAGATATTCAACAAATAATCCATAAATGGTCTGTAACAAGAAGAAACTCCATTTAGTATGAGAAACAATTGATTTTCATTCAGCGGTGAAAGGTAACATTAATTTAATATAAAGTAAAGGTGTCAGTTTTAAGCTTGTATACTAATAACCAAGTTGTACAAACTTTCGTTTTTGTTATACAGTATTTCGTTCAATCTTTAAAAGAAATTGACTAATTTTAGTAGATACTCAACAAACGCAAGCTCCTACCTTCAATAGCTGTTACCTTTGAAATACCATCTTTACCTACATCTCTCCACATACAGAACATTTAAAGCGACTAAGGCCAGCTAGAAAAGAGATAGATCTAGAGTGGAGCGGTTATAAAACATATACGGAATAGCACGCTCGCCAATGCGTTAATTCCGTATGTTTTACAACCGCCCCACTCTAGATCTATCTTTTTTCTAGCTGTCCTTACTCGCTCTAAATGTTCTGTATGTGGATTTTCCTGTATTGTTAATAATAGGGCCAGTTCGCTTTGTTTATTGATTACCGGTTTATTACCAGTTTCTATAAATTTCTCTAATAATCTTTCAAATGCTTCCGGTCTTCTTTCAAGGTTTGGAAATCTCTCTGCATATACTCTACTTGCTAGGAGACAATTTCTTGTACACTCCTCAAGAATAAATATCATATTTACCATTTCTTGAGTAGGTACATACTAAAATTAGTCAATATAACAATTGCTTTTAAAGATTGAACGAAAGACTATAACACAAAACGAAATTTTTTACAACTTGGTTATTAAGTATACAACCTTAAAACACCAGATAACTTGATCAGCAGTGAATCTATTGAAAATGCTATATATTACTTTATATTAATTTAATGTTTGCTTTCACCGCTGAATGAAAATCAATTATTTCTCATACTAAATGGAGTTTCTTCTTGTTATAGACCATTTATGGATTATTTGTTGAATATCTAATCTTACAGTAGGTTTGAAGTGCAAATTAGCTACTAAAAATATAAGCATTTCTCATTAATCCAACTTTAAGAAGAAATAATTAGAAAATAATCCACCCTAGGTGCATCAAATAAGATATCAATAGAAAACGTAGTAAAAGGGCTTTCCAATGAGCAAAAAATATACAGGGTGTTCCATTTAAAAATTTCGAGATTTCTTCGATTTTGCAAAATTGTGAACACCCTGTATAAAGGGAGCAGCTGCAGAATTTATTTCACGTAGCAACGACAGTCCATACTAGTAAAAAATATTCTACTCTGTCGGTTTCGAATCTTTGGTTTTTCCCTATGCAGAATAGCCTACTGAAATGTATCAATTTATCAAGTAAAATCATTGTTTACACATAAACTATCAACTTTAGGCCTATACAACATTATATCGTTGTAACCAGCTTTCAAGCGCGGATCATTTTCTCTATCAATATACAGGGTGTTCCATTTAAAAAAATGCAACTTTAGTCTGGCATTTCCATCTGGAACACCCTGTATAAAACAAAATATTTTTAAAACGTGCACTTAATGGTGCGGAAGAATATCCGATGACTAAATATTTGACAAACTTTCAAATAAGCGTGTAATCTTCCGTCCCCGCTTCGTTGCCGGACCCTGTATATATATTTACATAGTATTTGGTCATATTTATGCATATAGTTCCTTAGACAACTATAAAGCTAATGTTTGATTGAATGACTCCCGACGTTCTCATTTAATCTCTACTGATAACCAATAATTACGCCAACTTTAATCATAATTGCCATACCTGAATCACTTCAATTGAGAAACAGAAAAGCTCTAATTTAACTCATTTGCACATTCTTTTCTGGAATAATTGTATTCTTTTAAGTATACAGCATATTCTAGAGCATAATCTGGAACATTATAGAAGTACGAATTCAATATAAATATAAATGTAACTAAGAGACTCTATGAGCTATTGCTAAAAGATAAGACGAACGTCACTCTCATATAAGGTAGAAAGTAAGTTGTACTCCATTGTGAACCATCATCTCGACCCATAACGCTTAGAACATTCTGTCTTACAGCGCTAAAAAGTCAACTATAATTTATACAGAGCAACTGAGTAGCGTAATTTCTTACATATTAATTAATTTCGCACTGTGCAAGAAATATAGCACGATATTATAGACACAGCATTATTTTTATGATACATGAAATATGTGTAAAATGTATCGTAGAAGCTGAATTTCTAATTGAAGTTATAGCACGCTATTTAAAATATCAAAGTTGATGCCGACTTTGGGCAAACCCTAAGCGATACTAAAAATATTTTCACGTGATAGTTCATATTCAACCACAAAATTTTGTTTTAAAATTCCGTTCCGTTTGTATAATACCTTTAATAGGCCATTTTCACCAATAACCTAAAACAACGTTTCAATAGTAACATGGAAAACAAAAAGAAAACATACTTTCTAAAGAAGTTATATATTGAAATACTTCAACAAATTGTATACAGCTGTCATACAAAATATTTAAGAAATACATTTAGTTGTAGCGTGCTCTTATTAAAGCAACAAGAGAATATGCCCACCTAATTATCTAAAATATATTTATTATTAAATGAGTATTGCTTTAAGCTCATTACCACATCTTACCACACCCAAGGTATCGAGGGATATATATATTAGTGAATACAGTTCTATAACTAAAGGCCTCTTTGCCCTTTCCATCAACAATATCAAAGACTTCCGAGAGTTCTCATTTAATTCGTACCATTCTGACAAATAACATGACTCGATGATTTTAGTACTCTATAACAGAATTAAGTTGAAGTGACATTATTGCAATAATGATCATAGAAATCTTACCTTGAACATAATTTCATTGCCAAGCCAATGATATAATACAAGTTGAGAGAATGTTGCAAACGAGTATGAAATCAAACCAATCGTATCAGCTGTTGTCATGTTCTAGAAAAAAAACAAATATTCACTTCAAAAGAACCTACAGTTCACTAAGAACATACACGGTTATACTTTGTTTAGTTGTGGCATACATACAATCCTATTTCAATTATTTGAAATATTTAGCATTTTGTTTGAAGTTTAATAAAATAGGATACTATCGAAAATCATTTTAGTCTGAGATAAGTGTAGTAGAAGTTTTGCTGTTTAAATTTAACTTAACTCGTCAAAAATTTTATTCGTAGTTTGTTATATTATTGAAGAAAGCGAGCAGAGTTTGCGTTACTCCTTTATACAACAAATAAGCAGATATAAGAAAGATAAACTCATACGAATAAATAATTATGTACTGTGGTATATATTTGACAAAGATATTGAAATGTTGACATATTTGTACGATGCTAAATGTATTCCGAATTATATGCCAGATAAATTATTATTATTATTATTATTATATACCTGCGCATCACTACAAATCATAAAATCATCTCCGCAACTAAGCTACTAATAAGATAAAAACTTACAACGAAGCTGCCAAAATATTAAGAGTAATTTATAAGAGAAAAACAAGACAAAAAAACAGTAACAAGAAATAAAGATCGACTGGGTCTTTGAAATCAATATATAGATACAATCGAAGGACGGACATACACTGAAGTAAAGAAAAATCATATTGACAAGATAGCTACTTCTTAAGCAATCTCCTAATTAAATTAGAAAGACATAATTAAACAGTTTAGGTCATGTACAAGAATTTCAACCTAAATTTTTGTTCAACAAAATGTATTAACTCCTTAATCTGCTTATGAGTGTGTGAAATGTATGAGGTATGAACCTATAGTACGGCATATAAATTTTTACTTGCATGTTTACAAATATATACGCTTTGCATATGTACAAGAATGAGTATATCTTAAACGCGTCTATCAAAAAAGCTATCCTTAACTAAACGTCAAATATTATATGACTATACATATGTATATACTACAATGTTTATTCATTACATTATGGCATCATTTATAAAAGCGATAAAATACTTTCTCTCTACTATATGCTGAATGATTCTATAATTAAATTGAAAGATGCTAATCGTTTAGATAAACTACTACAAATAAACTCGTTGGAACTGTGATGCATGTTTTACAACATAGCAAATTGGTTTTTTAATGCATAAACACTTACCAATATCGTTAATTGGACAATGGCGTTGCAGACCATTAAACATCCACCAGAATACTGAATAAATAGTGGCAGTGAAAGAATAATACTTAGCTTTCCAACAAATCTAAAAGAGTTATGTATAAATAAATAAATAAAACTAACTAAAAACATTTCTTCACAAAATTAATTATTATACAGCGACCATACCAAGAACCACTCCTACCTACGGATATTTGTTATTGACGTTATAATCGTTTACGACCAATTTGAAGCGGTAAATATTTCGGTAACTATAGCAAACAGCTGATTGCATAGCGGTATCAAAGTAGTAAATACATTTATGGATTACGGTTTTGTTGTACAAAAGCTGTATAGAAATTTTTGAAGATTTTGGTTTTGAAAAATAAATACAATAGAATAAATAATAGTTATTCGTATAGTATAGTACACTTGACGGGGTAGTGTAATTGTTAATCATCAAAGTAAATACCAGTTATAATAAGTGAAGCCCTTTATAAAAGAACCTAGGGAACTAGAATACCAATGAACTAAAATTGACTCATCAACTCTTCTGTTATTAGTATCTTTATATTCGTACGATGGAAATGATTCTACAGCGAGTAAATTGGCCAATATAAGTCCTGTTATGAGGACTTCTGGGTTTTGGCCGCGTCATAGTATCAGTTTGTGAATTACAATTATTACGCCCCCCACGCTTTTGGTATCATTTCTAAGTTATATACATTAACATCTTTCAATACACAAAATCTTCTTTTCAAGTGGTCGATCCTGAGTTATCCAAATAGTAACAAATGTGAAACGATTTTTGATGCTAGAGATTTGCGGAGTTATGTTTATTTTATATTTTAATGTGAAAGATTACAGATTGATCAAATTAGTTAGCTTAGTTAGTTACAATGTATTGCGCTATGCAACTTCAATAGCGTTGTTCAATCATCTAAGATATTTCTTTAGGGATATTGTCGCTTACTCAAATAAACAGATTTATAAAATTTGTTCTGTTATTTTTTATGATTTAATATGCAATATTTAATGCCAATATTGCACGCTATATAGTGAATACTTTAGTTAATATTAGATGTTAAAAGGTCAAAGCACTAATTAAATCGAAAACCGCAACTTAATTCTAAATCAGTTAGATTATCCATGGCATAATAACATCTGTTAATTTAACGCGATGACACGATTTAATTCATAATCTGATCTGTACCGAGATAATTATCTTATTCTGTGTCATCTGCAATCAATCTACAATTCTTAAGCGCTACTACTAGAAGCCCGCTGGGTGTAGCACCCATCACAGATAAAACAGAAATAATAAAACTACAAAGGTGGTTGCGTATCTTGATGTGTTGCTGCTGACTTTCTGAGATATACGAGTATAAAACATGTAGCAGGAGGACTACGGCAATATGTATATTTCCAAGAGTACAAATATATCCAACTATATGAGAGAAAAAGTATGAATCAAGAAATTGCAACGTGAAATTGTTCTTGACATATTTGGTGGAGGTGCCGGAAAAGTATTATATCATTAATCTAGCACCTGTAGTCAGGTAGTTATCAAACTTAAGAAATCTTCGTTATTAAATTCAAGTCGCTGCATTTGCAGATACTCATTAATACAAACTTTAAACAACCGAGATTTATAACAGCTGGAGTTTGAATTCGCAATGATATTTATTGTCTAAATGCTAATTATCTAGTACTGTCCTTTTCTGTGCAGTAATTTTTTTCATATCGCAAGAATCGTCACCTAGATTGTGATTGCAATACAAATGTTACTAATCACAAGTAATGCGAGCTCTATTTATTTATGCTAATTTTTAGAGACTAGGCGATTTTCCAAAATAAAACTGATTATATTATGTAAAATAACTCGAAAGCTAGGAGATTTAGGTAGAGAAAAGTAAATATTATACTGCCCCTAAATTTACGCGCCCTATACAATGGTCCTTTCTTTTAAGGTGTGGTGATAGTCAGCCGCTTAGCCACTGAGTCTGTATAGTAATACGATGTTAATGATGATTTTTAGATAAAAAGATTAAAATCATTAAAAAATAGATAAATCCATTTGAAATACAGAAGTTGTTTATTAATTCCTATTATAACAAAAACTTATCGTGACATACCTACTCTGGATAGATTTGGTATTGACAAAGCGTAAATGCTTCCTAAACGAGATACTCACAAGTGAACAAGCATCTTTATGAATGTGAAGGTATTCGTGCATTAATTTAATTTGAGTTGTTAAAAATAAGGCAGAAAACATTTAGAAAGGTAAAACTTTGAACACCAATTCAGAGAGATAAATCAGGTAATTGAGTAGGACAAGACGTAAGTTCTTATTGAATGCGTTGCATAACGTCTACAGTAATATTATCTTTTTTTATCAGTAAGTGGATTTGGGTAATATTCAGGAAGTAATCATATACATGCATGTCAGAGATAAGAAAATATTCGGGATTTATAGTCAACTGAAACAATTTTCTCTCTGTTGCTCCCAAGATTAAATTGTTTATTTATTTTTGAACACAACTAGTAATATGATGATATCCATAACACATTGTTTAATTGTATCATGAAAATATAATGTTCTCTATTTTCATATACACTTAGAAGATATAACATATCTATAAAAGCTTTTTAAAAATTAAATTTTTGGTTTAAGAAAGAACGTTTAACGAAATACTGCCTTAATGTTATATTTAAGTCTATTTTCACAACTGTAGGCTTTTATATGAAATGAACATACTCACTTATTCAACATATCGTGTAAAATAACACATTCCTTTAAAACAACTTCTACGTGGTAATAAACTCTTTCGTTATCATTACTCTTGTTTCTATATTTTGCCTCTTCCAACACAAATAGGAGTTTTTCTTCTAAAATGGCTAACTGTGCTATACACAATCCCATTAATAACAAGTACGAAACATCCAGAATAACTGAATTTGATACCATATACACAATCAATACCAGATGCACAACTTTGTAAAGCAATTTATATCTACCCATATCAAATACAGGTGGAACAACCATTCTCACATTCCATATAAGGGGTAAAACACAAGTAAATAATATAAACATAACTCCAACTACTACGTAGTATTTCAAAATCAAATTTGTTATTTTATCCACACGTTTAATATGTTCATTCTGTTTCTTGTTATGACTGTTAAAGGCGTTGGATTTTAGGTCGTCGATAATAGATTCCAAGCTGTATTTGTTTATCACTAGCGTAAATATTTTTGCAATGACAGTTAGTGCAGAAACAAGTGAACACATTATTTGATTTAGCACTATAGTATCCCTGATTATAAATGCTTTGACCATACTAGAAGTCATTAAAATTATAGTAGACAGACTTAACATTAAATGCACTATGAGTGTCAATGTCGATAGTTGATCGAAAACATTCTGCCGTATTAAACCTTCTCTAATTAAAAACCAAATTGTTCTTTTTAATGGCGCTGCACACTTCAACGTTAACATAATAGTATTTCATATGTTTTAGTTAGAATGAAATAAGTACATAAGGAGCGCCACGTTTATATACAATCACCAGATAAGTACATTGTAACGAGGGCGATTAAGCACAATTATCTGAAAAAATATATTCTACGCTTCTATTTGTCACCATTACAATATATCGACATGCAAAGTACTATACATAAAATAATTAGAAATTTAAAGATAATTTCTTACACTAATTTGTATTTTATTTCTATAATGACTTGTACATTTGTTACAGTTTAGTCTGATGACTTTAAAATAAAGTATTGTATGCAGGCAAATAAATACGTCGTTCCCTATGGATATTCGATAAGAAGATATTCGATAAAAAGTGTTAACAGATATTTATTTATAGTTTAGGTTACATCGGGATAGTCCAGCTAAGCAAAGGGAGTTTTATCCATGGGAATAATCCAGTAATACGAATATTAATACTTAATTACCAAAAGCTAGATGGATTCGTAGTCATACATATACTACAAGAAACTACATCTTTCCAGATATTGCAGGTTCGTAGAGCAGGGATACATGGTAGAATTCAACGTTTTTCAAACCCTTAGCGAAAAATGGCAATATGGAAAAATCATAACTACCAGCGGACAACTAACTATGCATATTTATCAAATGCATATACATATCTGTTTGAATATATAAAAAACTTGATATTCCTGCAACTAATACAGAATATGGATTTCTTCTTTTAATTTAAATGAAAAACAGTAGTTTCCTACGTGACATTTCGGATGTATTTAATGTTAACTTTTTTTAAACCAAGAAACAATAACTTACACAAGGTTAATCGTTTTTCTAAATACAAGGCTTTAAAAATATTGTGAAACAATTTTGTCAGTTTTGAAATTTCGAAATTTGAAAACATATGCAAAATATTTGATAAACAATTTTGTAGACAAAAACAGAGATGTTAGATTTTAAATTTCGACATTTAAAAACAATATGTTGAATGCAATGAATATAATATTATAAACAAAGAAAAAATTATAAACACATCAAGTGGAAAACGATTTATAACTAGCCATACAAAGACATTTAAAAGTAAAAGACAAAAAAACAAAAGACTACTAAAGATATTAATGTAAATCCTTAAATTTGAAATTAATTATTATTATTGTAAATATTGGTAAAATTTCAAGATTGTTTTTTGTATTAATGTTATCCGTAAAATGTTTGATAGCTTAAATTTCAAGACAAATTCTTTTAGTATAATTAGATTCACGTAGGAAGCTACTGTTTTTCATTCAAATTAAAACCAGAAGCCCATATCATGCATTAGTTGCAGTAATATGAAGTTTTAAATAGTTTACAACTGTCAGTGTCAGAATTGATCAAGTTTTAAAATTTTTATACATGTTTGAATATATACATGCAGTAGATTCGTAAAGTAGCGGATAAATTCAATAAAAAATAAAAGAGGAGTTTGGTTAATTTGGTATAGGATTGGGTAATTTCGATGATATATTTTCGTAAAATTGTAATTTTAAAATATGGCTTATATTTTAGGAGAATTTTAACATAGGTCTTGCTGCTTTAGCAGGTGAAACGTTTCTGTTGATAATATTTTTTTCCTGGAAACGAAATTTTCGATTTCCATCGCCGACTATTATTAGGTGATAAGATGCGCAATTGGACTAAAAAATTTTGGTAGTTTGAATGAGAATCTTAGGCTAGATGTTATAAATAATAATTTTTTTTAATATGTGGTGAGTGCTTAGTTGCAGTGACTCCGTAAGCTGTATCGCTTGTCTGGCTATCACTGCAACTCTCGCGGTGTAGTTTTGTGTGTATAAGTTGTGTTTTTTGCCGCGCTGTTAATCACTTTGCTTCTAACAGCGAATGGCAAGTCGATCCGGGATTAAACTCTCTGAAAAAATGTTACCGTCCCTCCAGAGAATTGAACCCCGGCGCCTATCGTCCTCCCACAACGATAGTCAGCCGCCTAACCACTGCGGCCATCGACCCGTTAAATAAAAATAAAAGCAATTGGAATGTATTAAGAAGATGTAACGTGAGTATTTAAATGCTTAACGATGGTTTGTCCATTTTATAGATCGTAAAATTTTTGAAATGTCATTTAGGTCAACTGTCAGAATTTGGTAGAATTGGTCTTACAGGGTTCTCAACTTAAATACTAATTTTTTATAATTTACAAAATTTAATAATTATTTTATCTGTTATACGTTCTATTGGAATAAATGTCACTACAATATATGTATGTATTTAAAAAATTACAATATTACTTATTTTAACTCAATATATGATACGCAATATTTATTTTGTAAATTTTAGTGAATAACTAGCTCATATCTTTTTTTGATTTAATTTGTATCAGTATCAAGTTCTAACAAGAAATGCATTTTTATTTGATATTTAAGAGTGGATAAAAATAATAGAGTATTTATTTGTTCTAGTAGTATTTAATATGTTCTATGCTAATAGCAGTATCGAATAAACTATTATTATTATTATTATTAGTATTTTTTTTTTGTCAGAGGAAATGCTTTATGCACACCATGTGCTTTGATCAATCACAACATGGCGTGTGGGACTCTCACCCACTAAAACCCCTCAGTGCCCTCTGTAGTATCCAGAACCATCAAGTGATATTATGTACATCAGATACTACCGGCATGCCCACTTCATCGTCCTTTACTTTTTCTTATTACCTTACTCAACAATTATTATATATTTATTTACTATATAGGCGTGTGCTAATATCTACTCCTGCCTGTCGTTCTCGCTCTTCCTTTTCCTTCGACTGCATAATTATTACAATCACTTTATGTATGGCATTCCATATTTCCACACATAATAGAACTTATGACGAAAGTTCTATTATATTATATTTGTCCACCGTAGTACCTAGAGTATTATGAAGTACTCCACGAGTCTCATTCCACCTCGGACATTCAAACAATGTGTGTTCGGCAGTATCCGTTGCTCCGCAGTAAGCACATAGGTACATACATCTGTGATATCATTGCCAAATCTCGCGGCATATGCTCTAAAAGTACCGTGTCCCGTTAAGGCCTGACTAAGGTAATAGTCCAATCTGCGATGTGTGCAATTAATCCACATTTTTATATCGCTGATCAGTGTTTTCGTCCATTGTGCCTTCTCAACTTCAGCCACCCATCGATTTGGCCAGTGGTTTAGGGACAGATCTCGAGCCTCTCTACGCGCATCTTTCCGGTCGTGCAAGTATACTCTCTCATAAGATCGATAGGCAAAGTGCCAGTTATTACCTGAAGCGCAATAGCGGATGCTGTTTTGTAGGCAGATGAGATTCGTAGGAGCATGTTGCGTTGCGATCTCACTAATAATTCCAGGTTTTTTTGAACATCCAGGGCGTGTACCCACACCGGGGCAATAAGATGAAAGAATAAGAAAATATAAAAATCAGTCAAAAAGTTTGTTCTACAAAGAAAATTTAAAATTAGGCTATTAGTTTTTATTTGGTAAAATATTGCAGTAAATGGTACTTAGTTGATCGGTGTCAGATTTGTAATTATCTTTTCTGATAAGCTATAAATTATAGACATTTTCACTCAGTACACAAACATCTTACTCTCTTGAAATGGAAATCTTACTTAACATTATTTTAGTTGTAGAAAAATAAGCCTTATTTGATAATAACAGGAGATGGGATATGTTTTAAATGTGTAGAAAAATAAATTAGCAATAGTAGTTCATTTAAAAGTATTTATTTATTTAGACACAGTTATACAGTTATTTCCGGCGTTCCTTCAGTTATGCATTTGCTTTGAATCTTCTTATGCTATTAGTGATGATAGAGTCAAGGCATATAATTTTCAAACGACACACTGCATAGTGTATTACCTATTCACCAAGCTATTTAGATCCAGTAAGAATAGCTAATACCCAAGGCAGTTATTATGCAGCACCTCAATTGTATCTTGCTTTTATTACAGCAAAAAGCGAATAAGACCACCTAATTATCTAAAATGTATATTTATAAAACACAAATGACTTACGCCTGTTTCATATTGCCCACCACTACTAAAGAATCTATTGAGATATAAATTAGTCCATATACATTGATTGCTAATGGCTTCTTAGATCTTTCCATTAGTATTAACAGAAATCTATGGGAATATTTGTTTAAGTTGTACCAGTCCGATAAATAACAGGATTCAGTAATCTTGTCACTCTGCAAGAGAACTATTTAAATTAATTTCTAAACTATATGTCAGTTTAAACCCAAATATGCTGCAATAATAACTTATACTATTCTTTAAAAAGGATATAACACAGTTTAGTGTTTTAAGCTTTAAAATGAATGCACGAATAAGGATATTTATTTAGTATCAAAGTATCAAAATGTGATAATAAATACGTGCCTAGCTTGCCACTTGAATAAAAATGCTCTTGTCATCTTCCTTGATTTACATACATCTGAGCTAGCTGTTTTAACATTACACATTTCTGAGCATATCTAGGTTAATAGTTCAAAACTGTTACATGGAAAAGTATAAACCCTTACCTTGAACGTAATTTCATTGCCGAGCCAGTGGTACAAAACCAACTGAGAAAATGTTGCAAATGAATATGAAACCAAGCTTATAATATCAGTTGTCGTTAAATTCTTCTGTAAAAGAATAGTAAGGCTTCACATTATATTTTCTGTCTATATATAACAGAATGCAAGTTAGTAATGTAATAATTAGATAACTTCGAGCAATAGAAATTGAATATGAAACTCGAGAATTGTTATATAATGATCATAAATTGCTAGTACATAGAAGAATATATAAGCGTTTGAAAAGAGGAAATGTAAAAATAAGCGACAGTCCCGATATAAAGTACAATCATCTTGAAAATTTATCAGCAAACATTAGTTTGCACGCACTTTGTTCTAATTGTTTTCAAAATTTATCCACAGGCTGTGCTCCTTAAGATTATTTCCAAAAAAAAACCAACAGTAATATTTTAAATTACGAAATCTTAAAAACATCAATATATCCAAAACGGATATTTATTACTACAAACTGATATATGTATGTATGTTTTGAAGTAAATTAGTATAAAAACCATGTAACCATAAGATATTTTTTTATTGTTCCATTCTTCTTTCCGTGAAATACAATTTTTAGTAATACAATTGAAATATCTCATAATTTTTTAAGTATCGGAAATTTTTAACCGAACTGAGTTCAATAAATGCGATTATTATTGATTTATGATGTCGTCGTCATACAATCCTTGGATTTTTGAAAGACTTGGAGATTGTTATTAAATTGGATCAACATCAAAAAATTGTACCTACAAAATAATACCTACAAAGATCATCATGGATCATGTTTATCCTTTTTTCTAATCATTTACGGTTGGACACCTGTAGTCCAAGCACTTGAGCTGGGTGCTCTTTGTAGCATCTCTATGGAGACCCTCATTTCCAGTTGAGAAGTTTACTGTCGTCTATAAAGTCCAGTAACTTGCTCACTGGAAACTTGAGTACACTCGAACGCTCCAGCAGATCCTTTCCGAGATGTTTCTAACCGAGACCAAATTGCCCTTCTAGTAGAATCTCTTGTAATTCCACATACGGGCTCTGGTCCTATGAATTGTTTCCTAGAACCCTCCTTGGCTAGTTCATCGGCTATTATATTGCTTCTAATATCCGCAAGTCCGGGCACCCAAATCAAAGATACCTTGTTGCCTTGTGCCAGTATATTAAGGTGCCGTTTACAGTCTTTAACCACTTTTGACCTGGTAAGAGGATTCATAACTGCCTTGATAGCGGCCTGACTATCAGTCATTATGTTTATTTTTCTCTTCGTGCAGCCTCCTTTTGCAATCAGTTCTGCTGCAATAGCGAATACTTCTGCCTGGAAGACCGTTGCCTACTCTCCCAGGCTTAAAGATATCCTCTGTCTTGGGCTCAGTCCATAAATACCGGCTCCTGTACCCTTGTTGGATTTGAATCCGTCCGTAAACCAGCTGTCAGAGGCAACGAAGTGACCCCGTGGCTGGTCTCTGTTCGGTATTGCAATTTTCACCTTTTTAGTGAAAATAATTTGAGGTGCCGTACTGTCTGCTGGCATTTGCAGCAAAGGCCCGTCCAGTAGTATCCCGTAGTATCTATGTGCCCTGCTATCCCAATATTGGGGTACCAAACTTTACGGCGGCCTAGCCTCCGCCTTTACGTAAATCTCTAGCGGAGGGAGGCCAACAATGGTCTCCAATGGTCCACAATGGTCTCTTCCTGTGTTGTTCGTTGCTCCGGTGATTCCCAGCAGCGCCTGTCGCTGGATAGCAGTTAGCAGTCTCACTGCCGAGGACACTTCTGTCCTTCTCCACCAGGTTTTACCAACAACTCTTCTGCAGCGTCAGAATAGTTGCGTAGCGCTGTTCGTTACGCTGACTAAGTGGTTTCTCCAGTTCAGATTCTTTACTGCCTTGGTTAATTGTAAGTCTTGCCCAAACCGTCTAATGCCGCCCAGGTCATCGAGTTTCCTCATATTGGTGAAGGCAAACAACTTTGTTTTCTGTAGTTTAACTGAGAGTCCTTGTGTAAGGCACCATTCCTCCAGAATTCTCAATGCATAGCGCATGATGCCTGCCATACGCCCGGGAATTTCCCTTTGGCTACTATGACAATGTCATCAGCGAAACCCTCCGTCCATATCCCTCTGTCATTTAATGACATGATAAGGTCATCCACGATCAAACTCCACAACAGAGGTGACAGTACGCCCCCTTGAGGGCACCCTTTAGTGGTCCTCAGGGCGATGCGTTTATCTAGCATTTGGGCATGGACTACTCCGCTTTTCAGCATGCAAACCACCCATTTGCTGGTCGTGTAGTTAATGTTCCGGTCTATTAAGAATCGGTTGATCGAAGGTGATGTGTTATCAAATGCACCCTCTATGTCTAAGAAAGCTGCAGGGCGACCTCTCCCGATTTGCCAATCTGATATGCCCACTGCAGAGGATGTAGAGAGGATTTAGCAAGTGCTCCCTCTTTAATGTTAAGATGTATAATTTTGTCCATAGCTTTCAACGTAAAGGATGTAAGGCTAATTGGTCCAAATGATTTTGGATGGGTATATGTGTCCTTCTCAGGATTCGGAATAAACACAACCCTAGTGTCTCTCCAAGCCTTTGGGATATATTCCAAGGCGTGGCTAGCCCTAAATATCTCCAATATGGACCCCATAATGCCTCCAATTGCCTCTTGTAGCAGTGTTGGAACACTCCATCTGGTCCCGGAGATTTGTATGGTTCAAACGATTGTACTGCCCATCGTACGCGATGAGGCTTAAAGATATCGTGTGATAGTTTCCAATCACCTTTTGTCGCCCTCCTTGTGGCGACTGCTTGATCGGTTGATCGAGCTCCATCGCTGAGAAGAAGCTCAAGAGTCTCCTCTGCAGTCGATGCGAACCTCCTGTCCGGCATCTGAATGGAGCTCATTGTTTTAGAAGAATGTCTTTTGAGAATCCTGTTAAGTCTGACCATGTCAGAGACACCTTCAATGTCGTCACAGAACCCTTTCCAGGCCTTCTTCTTTGCTTCTGTGATTGTTTTATTATAGGTATTTAGTTTGGCCTTGTAGACATCCCAATTACCTATTTTTTTGCTCTGTTAAATAACTGGCGTGTTTCTCTCCTGAGAGCGTCCAACACATGTTTATCCTTATAAATGCGATTAAAAATGTTTTTATAAAAAAGATTTGGTATAATACTATCTCTCACGAAAGCCTTATAATATGCAGGCCGGAAGTGCCACTCATTTCCCGTGACTAGTGTCCAAGAAACTGTGAACAACCTGTATATTTATCGTCTTATTTTTATGTTAATCTTTAATTTTTGAAATTTATTGATTACAT
This sequence comes from Holotrichia oblita, assembly GCA_023690525.1. Classification (NCBI taxonomy): domain Eukaryota; kingdom Metazoa; phylum Arthropoda; class Insecta; order Coleoptera; family Scarabaeidae; genus Holotrichia; species Holotrichia oblita. Next base: position 141,918,958 of record CM043016.1, on the reverse strand, counting down.
ATTCGGATATTTGTATCAATTAGTACACTAGTTATAGCTAACTGTATACTTACTAAAATTGTGAGCTGCAATATAGTGTTGCATATAACAAAGCATCCAGAACAATATTGAATAAAGAACGGAAAAGAGAGAATGGTGCTGAGTTTCTTGACAAGTCTGAAACCAAAAGCGATATACTCGATAGATTTTACAAATCTTGCAAATGAAGGTCTTATACGTAATGATTTAGTACTTATACAAGGTGTCTGTAAACGGTCTTTACACACGCCTACCACATATTCCTTAGACCAAAATAAGCCGATTTAAGTAAACTTATCTTAGTCCAAAGTCGCTTAGTTTGGGCGCTATGCGCCCTCGAAGTTAAAATTTTTAAATCGTTTTTTTATTATAAATTCAAAACGGCTTATGCGATTTTAATAAGATTTGGCATGGTCAGTTAGTATTATTGGACGAATTTTTTGAGAAAATATCAAGAGAATACTAATACCGGAAGTGAATGAAACACGCATGGCCATTATGAAAACTAACACAATTGTTTTTGCTGCCTGTAGTTTTTTCGAACGCACAACCATAAGCCCTTTTTTTCGAAAACGAATAAAAATAGCAAAATTTTACAAGAGACATAATTTGATCGTTTTTGAATACTCTATCGAATAAAAATTATTTCATGTCTCTACTACAGACAGCAAAAAAAATTGTGTTAGTTTTCACAATGGCCATGCGTGTTTCGTTCACTTCCGGTATTAGTATTAGTAACATTAACACATATAAGTATGATCAACTTATAAGAAAACGATGTGAGAAATAAAGCAAACCATGAGAACAAAGAAAGTTAATAGCAAAGAAGATCAACAAGATACAGCAAAAGCACAATAAACTCTAAAGTAATTAATATCTCACTAAATGTAATTCCTATCATCCAATAAAATATTCTTACATGAACAGAAAATATTACTGTCGTACAAGAATGTATGTTTTTCAGGAATGTGCTCCTTGAGAATACACAGAACACGTGTGTGCATCTGTAGCGATTTTACCATTCCTAGTAACAATTTGGGAAATCTTGTGCCTTCAGACTGCTTCGAATCTTGGTTGTGACTCTTTGCGTGTTGTCTATTTTGCCGCAGTGGTATTGTTTTCACTTTCGCTTAAGCGTTGGAGAAACAAAATAATCGCATAGAGCCATATCTGGAAACTAGGTTGGCTGTGAGAGTACTTGAATGTTTTTCTCTGCAATCATCGGAGAAGTTCTTAAACATCAGATTTACAGAACCTTTCCTAATGCCTAGTTATTCCAAAATTCGAAGAACAGTATCATTACTCGTGTTTACCTCTTGTTCAATCATATTGGGTGTTGACCGTCTATTTTGCACTATCACGGAACGCATTTTCAATGCGCTTTCACCGGCGTTCAGTGTGGGCCACCGGCCGAAGCGCTCTACATCTTCAATGTCTTTGCGGCCCTCTTTCTAAGCGTTATGCTATCTAAACACTTGAGCTGAAGACAAAGCAACATCTCCATGAGCAGTTATTAACATTTGAAAACTTCTGATGCAGTTCTTCCCAGTTTAGAGCAAAATGTAATTGCACATCGCTGCTCATATGTCGCGGTATTGTAACACAACTAGCTAACACTGAACCGCACCGACTACACCACTTCTTGTTGCTTACTTGCCCGTTTCACTAACATGTAGTCTAATAAACTGTTACCACATTGGCAGGAAAATATAAATTACTAACTGAATTCTAAGATACCTTGTACATCTTTTATGCAGATACTTTATCAAATTAATTTACTGGAAATGCTTTATATAAACTTTTGCAGCACTGGTATATTGAAACCTGAAGGATTCTTTTCTTTTTACTTTTGTTCAAAACGCTGATAAACTGCGCAGCCTAAGAGGGATGACAAGAAATAGTCTCCATATACGATAACAGCAATGTTTTTAAATTTTCATGCAAGATTTTCTAATACTAGAAAATTTTACATCGAAATTTCAAGAACTTTTAGCATTGTCATACATAGAGAGAATCTCGCGTCATCGATTTAACTTACAATTAGTACTGCTTAGAAGTCGGAACTGTTCGTATATCCAAGCAAACGATTAACAAAACTGTTTTCTTATATCAACATGAACTTATATTCTTTTGTGCATATTTAGAACGACCACCTTCTTCAATTTAAACGAACTTCTAACTATAAACTTCTAACATCCATTTTTAAAAATATTATAAGAATTGTATTAGAATTCCGTTACTTTAACGCCCGTGGATTCTTCATTTGTATTCCGTAGTTTGCTACAAAAATATACTGTTTTGAAGAAAGCTGAATGTAATTTAGGAGTGAGGTGTCCCAAACCTCTAACAACACTGAAAAGTTAACAATTTACTACTGATGCGCATACCAGTGTGAAAAACAATCGAAACGAAATTCATCAAAATATCATAACATGCGTTCCATTGAATACAAAATCTTCAAAGGATTGTCCATAAAAATGTCTGTCTAGGCAATAGAATGCAACACTAATCAAACAAATAGTCTATTTAGTTGTTTATAAATATCGAAGAACCAAGGTAAATTTGATTAAACTAGCGAAAGTTTATATCTCCACAATTGCTAGTTGTATATTGTCACGAACTCAATAATCAAGGTGTTAGAAAAACACCAGAATTTGCAGTTTCAAGCTGCAGTAAATATTTAAAATACGTACTCATATCAATTTATAATGATTAGTAGTTTGATCATACTTACTTGATTAACATCTGATGTAGAACCACACAGTCTTTTAACACGGCCTCAGCTTCTAAATTAATGCGTTGATAGTTATTCACTTGGCATCTACTTGCGGCCTCATTGAATACATCAACTAATCTTTCTTCCAATATACTTAATTGTGCAATACATAACCCCATTATGGACATATATAACACATCGATAGTAATCGATGTCATACACATATACGATATCATTGCAAAATGCAATACTTTATAAACAAATTCACATCTTCCAATCTCAAATGGAGGAGGAATTGCTAATTTTACATCCGATATGAAGGGAAGAAAGCACGCAAACAGCAAGAAGGTCAAACCTACTATTATGTAATATCGTAACACTAACTTCATCACTCTATCAACAAATTGTATGTATTCATTTTGTTTCATACTGTGCGAATTAAAGGTTTTTGACTCCAAATCGTCGATTATTGATGAAAAACACTTCTTATTTTTTATTATAGTAGTTATTTTTGCGAAAAGGGTAACTACAGTAATAAATACACAGCTCATTTGATTTATTGCAGTTATGTCTCTTGCTCTGATTGCCTGAATAATATTGATAATTATTACTATTAGAACGGAAACACTTAAAGTAAAATGCAATAGAAGTCGCGGTGTTTCTAATTTGGCATCTAGCTTCGATGCTAGAAACCCTTCCATAATTAACACCCAAATTACGCGATTTATAGGTGATAAACAATTCAATTTTATCATAGTATATACATACGTATTACTCATGTGTAGAATAAAATAAATCACCTAAAGTAACTTCACTGCTTTTATATAGGTATACATGTCTATCTGAAAGATGGGCAATACACAAATAAAATTATAGGAAATTATGTATAATTATCTATATAATGATGTATCTGGAAACAAATACGCTAATACTTCTACCGCGAAGCGCAGATTTTCGAATGCTTTGTGATTAAGAGTAGAAGTGTCAGGAAAATAGTATGACTTAAAAACAAATAAATGATTATGTAGTAGTTAATTACAATAAATTTAAATAATAGACAAATACATTTTTTGAAAATCAATGCCCCTTTGGTATATTACATCGTCGTTGCATTAATAATTTATAATAACATGAACTGTATACAAAACTTTAGAAATCACTACTTCATGTAAAATGGCAACTCGCATGAAAGGTATTGTTTATCCAGTGACGGCATATTAGAATCTAGTAAGGTGTGCACCAAGGCGCCAAATCTAAAGTAGTACATCATTCTAACAAAATTCTACTTGCCGCACTACCTAAAAGTTAGAAATAATAATGATTTTTTTGCAACATATAACATTTACTGCATATGATCCCTTATCAAAAGAAACACAGACGGCAAAATATCTTAAACTTGCATTATCAAAACTGCATAAGAAACATTATTTTAGTTCATTAATATCTTATACTTAATAATATCAAATCCTTATTTTGTATTTGGTTTTATTTAATTTAAAAGAGAAAAATACATCTTAGAAAATTTCCTAAAAATTTTCCAAAGTAGATGAAATAATAAATAAATTAAATTACCTACAGCAATCCAAACTTTGCTATTGATTTGTTAAATAAAAGTCTAAGGAGAACTAAAAACCACTGTACCCTGCAATTGAATTAGGACCACTGCGTAAAATTTAGGTTTCTTAGCAGAACTTGCATAAAAGAGAATAAGATTATACATTTTCACTTGTATGTTGTACATTCATTCATTACTTATAAAAATAGCATTGGCACATAAAATAGTAACAAACATTAATATTTGACGACAGCAATTCTTTTAAGGATACTTCTTATGCAGCCAATACCTAGTTCTAGTTTCTTTAATATTTGCTTTTAAAATACTAACGGTGGTATTTGGTAGAGTAGATACACGCCGTTTCAAGTAGGTCCAGATATTTTCTATCGAACTCAAATCCGGGGAATTACGTAGTCATGACAATACCCTAATTTTCTATTTCCATAAGATTATGAATGGTTTTAGCCTTGTATGGCATAGTGCACCGTCGTGCATAAATATGTACGAATCATTGTTTGTTCGCAAGGTATGCATGTATATATATTGCTTTACAACTTATTGATACTGAATTTGCTTCATACTTCCATAAACCAAATATAGTGGTCAGTAGGTAAACTGTGTGCCTACGGACGCAGTCACTCGACGTGGACACGCTGTATAAGCTGTAGTTTTGACAGCTAAAACCTGTCAAACTGTCATAATTATGACAATTTTCTGGTTTTACACAGATTATAGCTGTCAAAACTACAGCTTATACAGCGTGTCCACGTCGAGTGACTACGTCCGTAGACACACAGTTTACCTACTGTGGTCCAAAGCCTTTTGCTTATATATACTACCATATCATTACAACAGGCGGGTGATTTACAGTGCCGATCACATCAGTTTCTAAAAATCGTTTAAGCGGTCTTCTAGCGAAGCGAACGCTGACATTGAATACAGCCTTTAAAAAATAAATATTTTGAATACCTAGTTATGAATAAGTGAATATTATCTTAGCAATCACTTACCCGATCATCTATTTTGAAGTGCCGATGTTTTTTTGACCACTACAGTCGACCTTTTTTCTTTTTAGCCGACAATGTTGGCTCTTCTTGCGGCACACCGACTCTTAAGATTCGCTTCGTAGAAACGTGATTTTAAAGTGCGTTCCAATATTTTAATATTGCTATGCTCAAGATTTTTCTTAAGCTCTTTATCTATTTTCAAAAGCTTTGCGGATTATTAATCTATCTGGACGTGTACTTATTTTGCGGATACCTTGAGATCCAGTCCGATCAGTGAATGTGGCTGGTAGAGCAGGAGAAAAAAGTAGCTGGACAGTGCGCGAAAGAAGGAGGCTTCTTACTCAAACCCTACGGGAACTTTATCGTCCTAGCGTGCATACAAATAATGTCTGTGCCACAGACAGTCCATGTAGGTATACTAAGTCAATAAAGTACCCGTGCATTTTAAGTGAAGGGCGGCTTCCTTACATGCACTGGCAGGATACTTTTTTCTCCTGCTGTACGTTCGCGGAAATAGATTTAGCCTCTCTACCGTCTGTTTGATGGGAAAACTGTTCTTTCGCAGCGATTTGGCGGTGAAAATACAACCCTAATTCTAGGAGAGCTTGTATTCTTGCTCTCACTGGACATGTCTTGAAGCTTTCCCAATTACATGAATGATCAAAAGCGATTTAAAACATTTAATAATAATCGAAAAACTGAAAAGTTGTTAATAGAAGATATTCCAAGAATAAGACTGACATTATGTTTCTGTCCATTGGAAATTACCAATGCAGTAGGTATCTGGATATGTATTTACATAATCGTAAATCGGAATTTGTACTATAAGAAAGTGCTCACAAGACTGTATTATAAAAATTAGGAAACTTTCGAGTGTATTGCATGGTACTGTACTGGAGTTAAAACGCTAACAGAGTTAGGTATGTTTTTTACTAGTTTATGTAATAATGTTAGTTTAACTAAACAAAACCCTAGTAGCACCGAACATTGGCTAAACATCACCCCGACGTATCACCGATCTGCCGTGCTTGGTGCGATATCGGTGACTCCCTATCAAGATCGGATAAATATAAATATATGATATTGAATAGACATCAGTATGCGGCGTCGGGTTTATATCATTCCGACAGCAAGAATATCGCTGGAAGATAGGTGGAATATCTGTCACCGATATTGTATTTATAACGGAAACAGATATTCATATGATATTAAAGGCGGGTGTCAGTGTGATATTGCCATTCGAATAAAGGTTTCATGTTGGTTGCAAGTCAATCTTAGATGTGTGTCTATGATGTTTGTATTCGACGTATGCTCTATGTCAGGCCAATATTATAAGGCAACAAAGGAAAAGACAAGACCGTGATCTCACAATCCCACACAATTTTTGATGATCTGCCGATTTTGCACTCATCACAAACGACAGTATATGTTTATGAACGAGTGATATAGACTCGGACATAGATGGTTATTATATAGAATACAGTTTTTTTAATACCGTTGAGCACTACCATATGTCAAATTTTCATTGTTGTTTTAAGGAACATGTCCAACATATCAATTTTAAGTTCAACATCTAGGACGTTAATATAAAATTAACGTTAAATCTGTCAATTTATTGAAAGATATAAAAGAAGCTTTACTCAGTATGATTAAATATTAAGGACTTCGATAATAAACTAAAATAAATCGTAGTATTTTAGCTAAAGTAGATCATTTATTTATATTATTATGAGTGACTAATGTCAACTTGGTGTTATATACCTTTAATCTGTTTTAACCAAGGTAGCAGACGGACATCTTGTAATACTCCTGTGACTTGAGACGATATAGAAAACTAAGAACATCTAAGTAAGTTTCTTTTTAATTAATTCAATATTTAGTTAATTTAAGACTCTCTTGTGTACGAACGATTAATTCAGCAATGTATTTTGTAGTTATTTATTATTCGAGAGCAAAAAAGTTATTCTGTTGTCCTGTTGTTATTCTGTTCTGTTTTATGCTTAAGATATTGTAATAATAAATATATAGCCTATAATATAATTATTATAGACTATAATATATAGACTATAATAATAGCATTTTTTTAATATATAGACGTAAAATGTTCATGGTCCAATGCAAAAGACAGCTCTACTATTAAAATTCTCCGGTCATTTGATGCATTTTGCCTTTACACGTTTGTCGATTTGTCTTACGACCTGAACTTTCACTGTTAACACTAGATTCCTGAGTGCTGTTTTTTTTTTCGATTGTGTAGCATTCTATTGAAAGCAAATTGCGATATTCCGCTGTTTATCTCTGTAATACACTGATTATTGAATAACATGATAGATACTGTTGCTTCGTTTCTTAAGGCATATATAAGATAAATACTCGTATACCCAAATTTCGCAAAAGTTTTTCGACAAAAGTGTTGTGATTCACAATACTTTGTGTGTCCATAAAAAATATAGTTTTAAATATTTTCAACATATTTTGCCTAAATCTTTAAGAGAAGTTTGCGTTTATTAGAACTTAGATTAATGTTGTATTTGTGTGAAATACCGTAAGCAAGTTTGGTTTTTACCATGAACACAGTTGTCACATCTACCGGAAAGCACAAGCAAGTAGAAGTGAAAAGGTTGGTCTTCATTCGTGTATCAGTGTATGTACATAAGTCGCATATTGCAATATTTTTCTTTATTGAATGCTATGCGGTGTGTAGCATTTATTCTTTTGCTAGCATTCCAATTAAAGTTTTCTGTATACGATATATTGAAACAGATATTTCGCTCTCTTATCCATATTCTTCCACAGACCGTTTTCTTGTTTCGTGTTTTACAAGCGGCTGGTTTAAGTGACAAGTGATTGTTATAACATTATGTGTATAACATTATATATAGAAAATAAACTATACAGCATAAATCACTATTTTTTCAACGATCAACAAATTTACATTTCAATAATGTGTCCTATGATTCAAACAAATTATAATAATATAAGAAAATAGATGAATCACGAAACTATCGTAAGAGAAGTATGGTATCTAAAAACATATATGATCTATTTGATTATGAAATTAAGGTATTCAACGTTTAGGAAGGTAAGAATATTTCAATTTTTTCCATATTTGGCATAAGTTATTTCATCAGCATTCTAAGACTATCTGTATTTACATAGAGCTATGTATAATTTAATTTAGTTCCGATATGTCGCTTCAAACAAAATATCACCTCGAGGATCCAATCTTCATGAAAACTGATATATACAATCGCCAATGTTCCGAGATAAGAGACTTCTGTTTATTTAACAGTGCTGAAAGAAGTCGTGATCACCTTTATGACATCAAAAAACTTATCTATGTTGCAGTTGTTTAAACATATTTTTTTTAGTTTACATTTTTTATTCATTCACGACTAGAAATGAATAAAAAATGTAAACTTAAGAAAGTTTATTTCTTATTAACGATCGATTCAGATATAATTCGGCTTACATACTAACACCTTTCAATGCAATAACATACTTAAAAATGGGCACCATCAAGCAGATTGACAGACATGAATGTCGGCTTGAAGAATATTTCTGCACGCTTCCTGAAGAGCAATATGAAGGTCGTTCCGATCTTGTGAAGCAGCTGCACGACCTTTTATATATTTCTTAAGCATGTTCTAAACGTGCTCTATTGGATTTAGATCCGAGCTTGGTAAGAAACTCCAAGCTATATTATTACAGAGCTTTTGTGAAACGATATCCATTAAGAAAATGTACATTCAAAATAATGTTTTCGCGATCTTCTCCATACTACGAAAATCTTTTTTCATTCATCTAGAGATCGCGAGGCAACGGTAGACTCATCTGTGAGTAAACTATTATTCCATTGGTGTTCTATCCAAATTTGTGTTTTCTTGTGAACTGTAAACGACCCAGTCGATGCTGTGCAAGTAATTATGGGCTTATCACTGATTTAAAACACTTTAACCCAGCCCCTTTGAAACGTCTCCATACTGTTCTCTTCCTTACATATTTCCCACGTACTGTGCCATAAAAACTGTAGAATGACGATTTTTTAAAACAGTACTTACCTAAATCGGCCAACAGGGACCATTTTTATTCTTGGTCGTCATGGTCCGCTAGTATAAGTGTGTTTTTTACTATCTCATCCGCGCATCCGCGCATCCGGATACGGTTGTACAACAAGGACTACATAATATCAAGATTACTCTGGTAGGGCTTGACGTCAAATTTTAGAATAGGACCATATTTCTGTGAAGAAATGGAAAATGGACAAACGAAAACAGTAACGGCAAACGGACAGCAATATTTTCGAATGTTGCAAGACTTCGTAATACCAGCATTACAGAATCATGATATTGAAAACACTATTTATATGTAAGACGAAACTCCACCGCTGATACACAATAATGTAAAAATACTATTAAGTAACACATTTGTCGGTAGAGTAATCAGTAGGCATTTTCCAAACAATTGACCTGCTGGATCACTGGACATAAATTTGGCTAACAGCTGGTTATGATGTTACCTTAAAGGCAGGATATTTCTTAGTAGACCTATTCCTCGTGAAGAAGTTAAACAATCGATATCATATGTCATTCAAAACATACCTAGGAATTCACTTTCTAATGCCGTACTACCTTTATTCACAACTAAAATTTTCAAGTCACCTTGAAATTCTCTATAGAAGATGAGCATTTGCGTTCCATGAGAAAAAAGAATTATTTGGAACATTGGCAAGGCAGAAAATAGAAAGCAGCAGTATGACCCCCATCCCCGTTTATTGTCGACCACTATTTTTAAAACGTTGTAATTACTGCGAAATTGAATATTTATACCGGGTGTCCCAACAAGGGTAACGAGGTACGGTATTAGGGAAACGGATGTACCTAGAAATTTGAAACAAAACAATTATTGAGTAAATCGGCTAAGAGAAAATGCTGGAAATTATTTTCGAGTTTCTGAAATGCCCTCCAGGAGGCGTAATTGCCATCCTGAATTTTAAACCCTGTTTTCTGCAAAATTTTCTTCTATTAATGATAATCATAGTGAATACTATTTTAAAGCTGAGGCAAATTAAATTTTTTTTTGTTGAATGCTTTTTGCTCTACCTCTGAAAAGAAAGTGGTGGGGGGCGCTAGAATATTTTTGGAAATAAATGTCGATAACTCGAAAAAGCCTTAACGTATCTTAATAAACTTGGAGTCGTTAAAAAGGGAGTTTCCTAGACTATCAATTGAACTGTGAGTGAGGTGATTATGTTTGCTTACCTTGCCGCTAGATGGCGTTTCTTGACATAATCCCAAAAAGATAACTTACTGCAAAAAAATTAAATGCAATGATATCACTTTTTTTACGTCATTACATAGTCAATCAAGAGCCTAACAAGCCAGTGAAAACCGCATCTCAATATCTTTATCCTAACCTATGATATGAATAAAGAAATTTATACTAAAAAAAAATTACATCTTGGGAAGCATTTCCACTTTAAGGTTTGTTATTAATGTCTAATTATTATTCCTAATTTACCAAATAAAATGCTAATTTATTATTTGGGATGACAAACGATATTTTAAATCGAAATAAAATTTTGTTACTTATCTTTGTTACTTTTTTTTACAATACCTTCGAGCCAACAGCCAAAACAATTATTTATAAAATAATAAGTGTGGGAACTGTAAGGAAACTAACTTAAAGTCCAACGAGCCGCAATGCTTATAAAATAATAATAAATTATAGAATCTATGAAACTAATAACTTGAGAACGATAAAACACAACAAAGTTGATTGAAAGGAAAGTCAAAAAGTGTTTATAAATGTTCAAAGTGCCTTCCATCATTTTCTTTGCAGGAACTTATCCTGCATCCGTTTCCCTAATACCGTACCTCGTTACCCTTGTTGGGACACCCGGTATATATTTTTACACTTTAAGTTGTTCTCTTTAGCATGATTTCCATGGTTCTATAGCTTACACCCACCCTATATTAATTTCTAATACATCAAACTTCAGTAACAAAACATCTGTAATTAATTGTATACATTCAATCTTACGGTAGTACAATGTATCTACATATTGTCACTTACCTGCGGAAATAAAGAAAATAATTAAAATAAATAAATCGAAAGTTTACTAACTTATGACATATGTATCTTTGTATAGTTTCCATTGTAAAAGCACATTTTGAACCATTACTAGTGTACCCAATAAAACCATCTCAGTACTAATTATATATTTTAAAATGTACAATACATTATAATTGTGGCTTAATAATATGTTAAGTGTAGTAGTGTAATAGCATAAAACTACATGCTATTTGCTTGAAATATTGAGACATACAAATAGATGTAGGATATAAACTAATCTCTATTTAATAACCTAATACATTACATAATTAACTTAAATCTTTGCCGTGAAGTATAATTTAAATTACAAAAGGAATCAGAAATGATTTCAGCAGCAGAATATACGTTAATAAGTCATGAACAAAATGAATCCAAAAAGACAATAGATTATTTCTGCTACAGTTACAATTCCATAAGACCGTCACATTAACCACATCTTGTTTGGCATAGACTTCCGACATAAACCAAGTTACTATAGAGGCAAAAAAAACAGTTATTGGTTGGTATATAGACAAGTAACTGCAGGGTAAATTACTACTTAAATTGACTGGTTGAATAGCAGCTTAACACAAATTGCGTTCATACAACTACAACATTTTGTTAATTATTAACAATACGTCGTAACTGTTACATCAACCTACAGAAAATGTTAATTTAGCGCGCACAATTCAAAGACAATAATGCGCCAGTTCACTGCAATACAGTAGACTGAAAAATTTTTTTTTCATTTAATACAAAATATCTATTGAGGGGACTTTTAGGTTTTGACCACGTCATCGTAGTGTAATATATATATGTATGTACAAAAATAAACTAAATACAAAATAAACGAAAATAAAAAATACGCTTTTTTTAACTGAATAGAAGATAATATAAACGATTTCTTTCGGGAGCAAAAAGATTACTAACTGGACAGTCAACGGTTGCTAATGTGACAACCTTTTGGTGGGTGAAGAATATGAACAGAAGGTAAAGCGTATAAAATATGCTAGAAGCAGAAACCTGCAACAAATAACTATGCCGTGACAGGAATTGTCTCACTTATGAATTTACCTTCTCTTTTCTGGACATCTCTAAAAAAATATCGTATATTCCTTCGCTTTATCGAAAGACACTAGCAAGTATATTACAATTTGTTATATCTACCTATTTAATACAGATCTATTGGTGGATAATAGATCTGTAAAATATTGTCTATTTTACAGCGCATCTATTCATACGTAATTGAACTTACTTCTTCAAACGATTTATTTAAATTTCTAAATTATAAAATATTAGTTACTGGAGAATTATAACGAAATTAATTAAAAGAAATATGTATATAATATTACGTTTTGTAACTTACAGTGATTATTAAATGGCTGCATGTGTTACTTGGCCTGACCAATTTTTTGTACTACTGTGATCAGCCTAATAAATATTGTCCTAACATTTTTTAGAATACATACTTTTATTGTTCATTTACGGAAGACGATGCAATATACTTTCCTGTTTCTGAATAAATAAAATAAATACCTGGATCAACAAAAAAATGCATTTCTAAAAGTTTCAATGTTTTCAAATAAACAAAGTTAGTATTGCTTATTTTGCATTCTTCCAATTCGTAGGAGCTATGATCCAACATGGGAGTACTTTATAAATCAAAGCTGCTAAGATAAACTAACAAGGAAATACAGATAAGTGTATCTCAACGATTTACATAAAATTTTATGTGTAAACAGATCTAGTCTCAAGCCAATGGCAACTATCTTAGCGTACCAATTTAACGTTGACATCGCCAGCCTTCTTAGTCAGAAGGTTTTCGCCTCTAGCATGGTTGACTCGTCGAGTACCGTGACCTTCTGGCACCCTTCACTCAGTTTTGCTCCTGAAGAAGCCGCTTACATTAGTGGCGAAATGTGGAGTTTGAGTAAGTGGTGGTTAGTAAGTGGAGTCTGTTATATATCGTATGAAAGTATCTGTACATATTATTGTTTTGCATGTACCTGTATAAGCACGTAGTTTTTCTTTAGTTTTTGTGGTATGCCGTTGTACGCAGTTGCTGTGTATATTAAATAAAATATATTCATTTCGTTATCGCGACTTGTGGCTGTTTATTTCTATTACCTGTATCTACCTAAATATTATAAATCTAAGACACAACATATTGGCGACGAGGTTTTTTATTCTAAATAAGTGATTATGTCGATGGGAAAAAATTAATAAATTTAGAATCGGGCAAAAAAACTGGAAAACATTTATCGCACGCGTTTTTCATCGCGAACGGTATAAAAGACGAGGCTAAAGTTCCCACGTTAATTACATTGGTAGGCGATGAAACCTACGAATTAATGGTAGATTTATGCGATCCGAATCGACCTGAAAATAAAACGTATAATGATCTAGTGGAGATCGTCCGGAATCATCTTGAATCGAGTCCGTCGATCTATGCAGAGCGTCATAAGTTCCGATTACGCCGGCAAAATGAAACGATTAGTAAGTACATCGCTGCTTTAAAATCCTTGGCAAAATCATGTGAATTCAAAACAAAACTTGGACGAAAATTTGCGAGATCAGTTGCTTTATGGGTTAAGAAGTGACGTTATAAAGCAGAGATTATTTGCGGAGAAACAATTGACCTATACGGAGGCTGTGAAGATTGCAATTAGAATGGAAGTAGCTGAGAAAGAAGTGGTGGATTGTGTAAATCGTCCAGAAGCCAGTGTCCACCATTTTGAAGCAGAAGGAAACGTGGTCCATCGTGTTGGTTCCAGAGCAAGTCGACAACGCGCAAGCACATCAGTTAGTTCCCAGAAATACCAACTTGGTAAGAAAATGAAAAATCACCAGCCATCAGTGAAGAGTTGAGAGTGCTGTGGAAAATCAAATCATGCAAGACAGAATTGTTTCCTGAAGGGGGCGTCCTGTTTTATTTGCAGTAAGAAGGGACATATTACTTCCGTATGTAGGTATAAGAAACAAGGTAAAAAGAAATCACTAAATTTTCAAAGTCATTATGTAAATCAAAATGATGTCGATATTAGCACTTATAACGATGATTCTGATGAGAATTTATATACAATAAGTAGTTTTACGACGAATTGTCCTCAAACAGATCAAATAGTTGGTAACAGAATTTTGAAACAAAATGAGGGTTATTAAAAAATAGAAATTTTGAAGTAGGTGATAAGATATTAGCTAAAGATTTTTCTAATCCTGCTAATTCTGTATGGACAAAGGGAAAGATAGTAAATAAGGAAGGAAGTGTCACATACGATGTGTTGACTAATCATGATAAACTAGTACGACGTCATGTTAATCAATTACATAGTTCCAACAGTGAAAAACGTTTGTCTTTTCCATTGGCAGCATTTTGTTGTAGTAATAATGAGATGGAAACTAGTGAACCGGCAACGCAGTCAAATTTGACAGAAATGGAACCAGTACAGGGTTCATCATCATCTTTAGCAAACGACTCCGTTGAAAGGTCCACTAGATATAATTTAAGACCTAGAGTTAAGCAGTAATTTTAGTAATATTTTAAGAAGAAGGGTATTATATATTGTATGAAAGTATCTGTACATATTATTGTTTTGCATGTACCTGTATAAGCACGTAGTTTTTCTTTAGTTTTTGTGGTATGCCGTTGTACACAGTTGCTGTGCATGTTAAATAAAATATATTCATTTCGTTATCGCGACTTGTGGCTATTTATTTCTATTACCTGTATCTGCCTAAATATTATAAATCTAAGACACAACAGTATCTATTTTTTGTATTTTAATTTTCACATTTCTTATTTTGTATTGTATACATATATGTACTTTATTATGACGCGTCAAAACCCGGAAGCCCTCATAACCAAGGCAAGATAAGATTTTAACTGTTTTACATGTCCTTAACGATGGCGTAAATATTTTCTCTGTAACAAGTATTTATTTAAGGAAAACAACCCGTACGTCCTTATTTTTCTGTAAATGGGTGAATCACTGCTGACGCAACGGACTATTATATCTAAACGGTAATTTTTTTAATTTTTTATTCATGCGGAGATGTTTTGATTAATAAGGGCTAGAGTTATTTTGAAATATACAGGATATCTCGATAAGTATAGCATAACAAATTTATAGTTGTTCTCACGAAACACTTAGTTTTTTATTGAATTTTTAGATAAATAAATCGAGATAAAATAATTTGACATATTTCGATTTGTTGATTCAACAATTTCATTTTTCTCAATACACAACTCGCTTGTTACCTCACACGGTGGTACTTATAGAGCGATGCTTCCTCTTCTCGCAATTTTATGTAGAAAAATACTGTGTTTCTACAAGTTATGGGAAGTACTGCGTTGGATTCTAATTGTATCTTGCTTTTGTGACTGCAAAAAGGCTGTATGACCATTTGATTATCTGAAATCAGTATATATATATCTATCAAATAACTTTAAAATATACGGCTTGACTTACTACTACTAGCGAATCTATAGAAATATGCACCAAAGAATATACCTCAATAACCAATGGCCTCTTCGCCCTCTCCATTAGGAACAAAATAAATTTTTGAGAGTACGAACTTAATTGATACCATTCTGATAAATAACATGATTCTATAATTTTGTTGCTCTGAAACCAAATAAAATAAAAATAGATACATAACAAACAAATATCGTCATTAACCAAACAAGTCAGATACCTCACCTTGAACATAATTTCGTTGCCGATCCAATGATATAAAACAAGCTGAGAAAACGTTGCAGCTGAATATGCAATTAAGCTGATGATATCAGTAGTATTTATATTCTCCTGTATAAATTTATGTTTAATGTATCAGCTATACTCTTACTTAATTATAAATGTATATTGTTTGAATGCAAATAAAACATAAAAGCCCACTATAACAATAAAGTTACCTTCTTACAATACTTGACCAATAGTAAACCATATTTAGGCAAAAAATTAATTTGTGAGCTAACAAACAAAATGCTACATGTCCTCTGGTTTTTTTGTACAAAAATGTTATAACATACATATGTCAGCAACTTATACATGCAGTGCTGCAAACTGTACGTATATTTGCTTGGAAGATGGTGAACGTAAACTACACGAAGCCTGTAGATGCAAGCAAATGTCTTGAAGTACATATTATATATATATATATATATACATACATACTTACGGAAAATGTCATCTGCAAAATAGTATTACACACAATGAAGCATCCACAACAGTACTGAATGAATAAAGGAAGTGATAGTAGAATACTTAGTTTTTTTACGTACCTAAAAAAGTAGCAATATAAAATGTGAAATAGCTAAATAAAAGTATGTATATTAAAATTCTATCAATTTAATCTGTAACTCAAAAAATTTATTATAATTAAGTATTTAATTAAAATACTTAGTGGAGTAACATCAATTGAACTTAACATAATATACAATGTTATCCTTATACACGAAAATATTCTAGTAATGAAGAAGTAAGAGAGAAAGGTAGAATGGCAAGACGAACTGATACTCATTCAGGTACCTTGCCAGGGTTAAGTGGATTTACCAAACAAACCGTCGGCATTCAGACGGTAGTACTTGCATAGATGAGGAGCTCCTGAAAGAAATACTTATAGTTGTGAGTACCAACTCAACTGTTCGTGAAGCTACAATAATTAAACGGACTGCAGTAGAGTCATGGCTAAATACAAGTACTGTCAGACAGATTACCCATTGAAGCAAATAGTAATAATAATTTCTAACCCTGTAACTAATCTTTAATACGGGATGAAAAGGTTTATGTATACTACTGAAAGAGCAATCTACCGATGTTTAAAAGGTTGGCATACACAGGGAAAAATTTAACGGAACTAAATACTTTTACAGTGATTTCACTGCTAGTAGGTGTATTATCAAATACGAAATAATCATTTATTTAACAGTGAGAGCCAAAATCTTTTGTTCTTTTTTAATAAGCAGTAACACAATTAAGTACTTTAAATACTTAACTGACTATAATAGAACCTGCAACTGTAGAATTGGAAGTTTTACTTTTTAAGTATTGTATTTGTTAATGTCTCACTTCTTTCTATACACAAAATTAACTTCAATTTCTTGCTGGATATTCTTAAAGACTCCTTTGAAGAAAACAGTTCTCTTTTTCTTCAAAGTCAAGTCTATGTAAAGAAATCCTTTAAGTCCAAATGAATGCTGACCAGGATTGTTCGTCACGCTTCTAGGCGATGACAACACGCCACATGGTAAAGTGTGCTTCGGCGCTAATACTACTATTTTGCATAAGTAATACTTCAGTTCCTGCGGCATTGTAGGGTACTTACTCTAAGTATTTGTAATGTTACCGTCTGTCTGCACTTTCATACCCAGTGCAAAAATAACAGTCCAGACAAGAACGTCGCGAACATTAAAATATTGACAATATAAACATCGTGGTTAGATAATAGAATAAATTGTATTTAATAAATAAGTAGTATAGTTTCGGAATTGTCAAAGTAAAAAGAAACTAAGTGTCTGTAGTCACAAGATTCCCACAAGAACAAATAGATCCTCCTGAATAATTTTATTAAATTAGCGTCTAAATACAGTTGAACTGAGAAGTAACTGAAGATATTAACTGAAACTGTCAGAAAAAAACCGTCAAATTATTTATAAAATTGTGAAAAGGACTAACTGCACAGAGAGCAAACAGATACTTAACTGAAGATAGTACTAACTTCCAGAGGTATTCAGATACATTAGTCCATCCATTTTTTTAAATATCATGTATTTACTCAAAACTGGCGCCGCTAGCTTATAAAGTACCACAAAAACGAAATTGTAAAAGATGTAAACATAACATCTACACGGTGATTGGATAAACGGTCATACTTTATAGCGTGTTAGTAAAGATCATTTGCAATAGATGTAGCCCAATTTGCCTTATCCAAAAGTCAACGGATTTCGAGATATTGTGTTCTTTTTGTTTTTTTTTTCGAAGTTCACTACTTACTCTCACTCAAACAAAATTTACGAACATAACGGAACTTTTTCTCAATTTTTCAGTTTGTCTGTCTAGAGGACATCTCAATACACATTATTTATCGGTGACAATTACGTTAAATACTTGGAAAAATTGAAAGAAAAAACATTAAAAAATCCGCTTTTTATGAAACTGTAGACACAGTCACTACTTTTGTGACTTTATTTAGCGTTTGTGTCTACAGTTTCATCAACAGCGAGTTTTAATTTTTTAAATTTTTCCAAGTATTTAACGTAATTGTCACCGATAAATAATGTGTGTTCAGATATCCTCTAGCCAGACAAACTGAAAAATTGAGAAAAAGTTCCATTAGGTATTTTAGTAAATTTTGTTTGAGGGAGAGTACCTAAGTAATATCTCGAAAGCGGGTGACTTTTGAATAAGGCAAATTGGGCTATATCTATTGAAAATGATCTTTACTAACACGCCAGTCACCATATATATTTTTGTACCAGATTGACACACTTGCTGTTGAGAAATGGACTTACGAAACCACTTTAAACGTGGAGAACTGAAATAGGACTTGTGTGTTTCTTTAAGTGAGCAAGTATTTTTTTAAATGAGGCTGAATCTGAATGTTCAATTCAAGACCATTGGATTTATAAAATTTCGCAAGTTTTATATCAAAGATTTGATATAAACTTTATACTACTATAGATGCAGTCAATATATATGTATCAAATTGGAAATGTCACAAGATTTTGTGAAAATTTATCCAAAATTTTCAAAATTCCAAAAATATAAATAAGTGTTAAAGCGTACTTACTTGTTAAGCATATTATGCAAAATAATAACTTGTTTTAAATCCTTTTCTACTCCTGAATAAAATTTCCCACAGTCGTTTGTGTCTATCTCCTTAGTTTCTATAGAAATCCCTAAAAGCTTCTCCTGTAATATAACCAATTGCGCAATACACAAACCCAATATAGTGATATACAAGACGTCGCATATAACTGAATTTAGGAATAGATAGAAAATCACTACAAGATGTATAAGTTTGTAAAAAATAGCAAAGTTGCCCATATCATACGGCGGTGGAATTGCCATTTTAACGTCTAGTTTAAATGGAAGAAGGCATGTGAACGTCATAAATGTTACGCCAACTAGCAGGTAATATTTTAGAACCAACTTTGTCACTCTATCTAGAGATCGGATGTGAGCATTCTGTTTTACACTGTGAGTGTTGAAAACTTTGGATTTGATATCGACGATAACTGATGCAAAACATTTTCTATTTTGTACAATAGCAGCAACTTTGGCAAGAACTGTAACTGCAGATATAAATACACAAATTAGTTGATTCAGTACCATAGTATTGCTTGCTTTAAACGATTCTATAATACAAATAACCACTAATGTTAAACTAGACAAACCGAAAATTAAATGAAGTATGAGTATTGGTATTTGGATATTGTTGGAAAGATTTTCTGTTACTAAACCTTGTTTCACTAACACCCAAATAATTCTTTCTAAAGGCACTATACAATTTAAATTTACCATATTGAGTACCTAGCAAGGGGACAAAATAAGGTTTTCCTAGCAATTACGATACGTATATATACTCTTCTAGTATAATTAATGATTACAAGAAACGCAACCGACGTAATTAAATGAAATTACTTGTCATGACATTTCCGAAGACTTTTATCACGAACATATACAGTACCTATAGTTTTTGTTGTTAGGTATATTAATATCGCATAAATGCACTATTTAATACGGCTTTAATTTAATACTTTATTGCATACATAAATTACTGTAATTTTAAAAGTCTAAATCAGGGATTTCCATACTATTTTGGGCAACAGACCTCTTTTCCAAAATGAACGGATACCTCACATCCCCGTTACACTATGTAATCAGTTTGTAATATCTTGAAATAAATTAGGTAGTAGATGAGTGTATTATCATCCACGCTCCAACGAAGTTCAAAACGCAAATGAACTTTCAACCTAAGCTTGTTGTATAGTAAACTATGATCATGATTGCGTTTGTGTGAAATCGCGTATATGTATGCGTCAAATACAGAGCAAGTCAAAACGTGCCTGAAAGACTTATACGCTCGAACTCATTATCTTGCACGAACTTGTCCACGTTTACTGGCCTGCCATGTTTTTCATTTTGTACGAACTTGTGCAAGCTTATCGACTTGTTGAGTTTTTTTAAAGTACTTACAACAATGATACTTCCTATTAAAATATTAGTCATTCTTATAACAAGTTGGTACACGTAACACAACTTGTACATAATAGTACCTTGAAAGTTTCAAATAAGAACTTGTATTAATTAATAGGGGTCGACTTTTAGAGCTCGTCGACCCCCAAAATCAGTTTTCGTTTATGGCGATCTCTGGGAAACCGATATTGACCGCAAGGGGTCGATTTCGATCACTTTGGGAATCCTTGATCTAAATTATAAGTAAGTCAATTGTCAATACGTATACACTAAAATCAGCCAACAGTTCGACAAACCAAATCAACAATCTCTGTACCTTCCTGGTGACGACGTTGAAGCAACATTTTTGGTATGATAAATAAATTTTCAACATGCTTGAACCGTACTAGAACAAGAAACTAGTTTGCTTCAGTTAATAGACATTCGGAACGGAAATATGGTAGTAAATACGCTTAAATGAAAAAGAATAATTAAAAATGATGATATATACAGGGTGATTGGTGAGAATGGCGTATTAAATGTATTATACAAACGGAACGGGATTTTAAAACAAGATTTCGCGGTTCCGGTTAACCGGAAGTGATATATATTCAAAAATATTTTTACGTGATAGTTTATGTTCAATCATATCTGTCTGCGAAATTTTGTTTTAACTTTTAATAGGCCATTCTTCTTTTTTCACCAAACTAGTAATTACTTTTAACAAATCCTTTTTCAATTACCCTAAAAACTGTTGAAATTTAAAAATTGATACTTTAAATGTAATTATATTACATGTACTATTATTATTACTATTATTATTACTATTATATTATATTACTTGTATATACAGGGTGAGCTTTTTTGAATGTTTAGGATTGGGATCCCAGAAACTACTGGAGATAGAAAAACGCTTAAATGGGGAAATATGGGCAGTTTTGCGAGTTTGATTCAAAACTGCTTTTGTTTCTCCGATAACTTTCAGCGCTAGCATCGTTAATAGTAATTTTAGAGAAAAAGTGTTCAGACAAAAGCTTTAGATGATTTTACGCAAAATAAAACTGTCTAGCTAATTTTTTTTTCGTTCACCATTATGGAGTTATGACACAAACTTGTGTTTTTTTTAATAGAAACCATAGTTGGTTTTGACATCATTAAAAGGCTTATTTTTTCTGATTACAATTATATAAGGTTTGATATGGTTATTTTAAAAAATAAAGAGGATATAGACATTTCTATGATCGTTCACTTTATAAGATAAAACACAACTTACACACACTAAAACTACACCGCAAGAGTTGCAGTGATAGCCAGACAAGTAATACAGCTCACGGAGTCACTGCAACTAAGCACCCACCACAGATTAAAAAAAAAAAAAAACTAAAAAAATGTTTGGTGTTTTCTAATTCAAAAAACGAAAAATCTAAGTCACAATAGTGTTCGTTGGAGCAGTTGAGATAAATATACTAACATTGCTTTTACGTTGAGTCACAAAAGTGAGAGCTGTTAATTTTTACTTTTAAGTCAAGTTAATTGTCAAACATTGACAACTATTAATTAACTTAATTGTAACTTAACTATAAGCGGTGCAAACGGCCGTTAGTCATAAGTTTTTGCATTGGCTATGGAATTTTCTAACTTAGAAAAGCGTGATATGGTTGAATGTTGCATTCAGTGCCAGAAAAATTCTACTAGAGCTGCTGAAGTTTATTTTGAAAATTATTTTGATCGACGTCAGCTGTCGCTACCTACTTTTAAGAGATTATGAGATAATTTAGCAGATTATGGTTCGTTCGTTAAACCAAAATCAAAAAAAAGGGTTGCATGAAGATAGAGAAATAAACATATTAGCAAGTGTCGCTCAGAATCCATCTATATCGACCCGACAAATTTCAACAGAAATGGGCTCCTCTCAACGCACTATTGTCAGAGTGTTGAAGAAGCATAAATTTCGTCCCTACAAATTATCAGTATCACAAACTTTACATGAAGGTGATGTTATCACATTCATGTAGACGAATAGCTTTTTGTAGATAGTTTAAAGATCAGTATTAAAACGATCCACACTTTTCCATGAAAATATTATGGACTGATGAATCTCGTTTCACAAATTGTGGAATGTTTAGTAGGCACAATGAGCACATATGGTCTCAAACAAATCCACTTCACGTTGAACATAGGAGACCACAAATTAAATTTGGGTTTAATGTTTGGTGTAGAGTTATAGGATCAACTGTTCTTCCTCCTTTTATTTTTGATGTATCACTAACTGGCAATCGTTATCTTAATTTTTTACAACAAGATTTCGAGGAAATATTATGTATATAATTTAAATTTAAGAACCCGAGCAATCTCGAATTCTAAGCAGAATTAGATTTGTACGCTATTTTGTAAATTGAACTATAAAATGTCCCATAAATAGTATTTTATACAAATCGGTAATTGTGGACACACTAAATTGAATACGTGTAGCATGATAGCGAAAGAGTCCAGTTATCAAAAATTATATTTAAAATGTATTTCTGTACGTAGCGAAGTTACGATAAATGGGGAGACATTCGGGGTTTACGACTTTCAATCATTTCGGGAGGAGTATCGGAGGGTATGTTTGCTTTTAGACTTTCATTGAAATCGTACTAAAATAAAATTTTTATTAGCAAAATTTTAATGTAATTTGCAAAAGCGACCGAGGAATGTGTTTCTCCCTTTCAAATACATATCCTCCTATGACATGCGTAACAGCCCCTGCTCTCTGTATCACATACATAAATAGATACATGTCTATGTGTGTCTATTTGAAGTGAAATTGGCCATAATTTTTATCTTCTTTCCTATTAAACTACATCTAAAATCAGTGTTGAGATAAAAGTGACTTTCTTCTTTAGACTGTCATCTAAAGAAGAAATTTAATTTCAATTTAAAACCATACCCAGATATAAAACATTTTATCTGCGTTGGAGGAAGTGAATACCAAATTTAATCCGAAAATATAAAAATGTTTTCCTAAAAGAGATAGAGTATACTTCCAGCAAAAAAAATGTTGAATAAGGGACAAAAAATGACTATTCCGAATGCTTTGGTGGAGCAGCTGGTAAAACTTACGTCAATGGGTTGGCGGCGACAACAACTATTAATTTGTTTATATGTCTATGTTTGGTATTGCAGTGACAATATATTAAGTAATTATAATGTTTTTCGTTCTGATACTCCAGAAATTGAAGTCATATTCAGAAAAACACTTATTGCTGCAACGAAAAAATTGGATTCTGGGTAATATCTAATACCACCAATGATTTTATGTCTTTCTGCTGGACATTACAACTTTTAAGGATGAATGTGTGACTTCTAACTAATTTTAATTCCTCGTTGGATAATAATTACTACCACAGAAATTAAGCGAACAACTAGTCAATATAAAACTTTAAAGATAGGAGTAACAACCTCAAGGCAAGGACATGCAATCACTTTTGCTTGTGATAGTAACGTTCTTTATTCCAACTCCATTAGTTTTAAATCCAGATTTTTATGTGTGTTATATACGGAAAATCGTTAGTAAAAACAGATATAATTAATGTACTTATCTATGTTAACACCTTTACGTACTTCTTTTAAATTCTTAAAGTATTTCCACTTTTAGGTCAATGAAACATTGGTACTTAATTAATTTGATGTTTCATTGACGTACAAGTGGAAATACTATAGGAATTGAAAGATAAAAGCAGATATCTAATATAAACAGGAATTGCAACCATTGTACATACACTGTAGTACCATCTTTAGTATTCTATCAAACCTTAGTTGTATGATGCACGTACTACATTAGTAAAAATTCCGTAAAAATAATGTTTGTCTATTTAATTATATTCAATTAAAGCTATCACAGAATTTTTTAATTCCGTTGAATATTTATATTTCAAATTTTGGAAAAGTCTATTCTTTTCGATAACATGGAAGAAATGGGTTTTGTATAACATAATGAAAAATTTGATGGTAAAAGGAAATAAATATTTTCTGTTTTATTGTTTTTCAACTGGCAGATTTACTTGTTTTATTAAAAGAACGAGACTAACCAAGAAAATATGTAAATAAAATTTGGGGAATGTTAAATCACGTAGTCAATCCGTTCAAAAAGAAACGGCGTCTTTTCATCGATACAACTGATGTAATCAAAACAGCACGTTGTGTACATTCTATTTTTAATGCAGTAAGCACATCTTATTCAACAAAAAAATTACCAAATTTTGTGTTACACACAATTGTTAAATAACATACACAAATCAGTTGGTATTGTTTATTTCTACTTAGTGAACTGCTGATTGTTTCTTGCGTAGAACTTTTGGTTACAATCAATTTTGCCGTTCTACGTATGAATCTGGTATTACGTAGTACAAACACTACATATTTTCACTTATTTATATTTTGTTTTCATCTTTTAATTCCTGATTTATTTCCACTTAGAGGTCAATAAAACAATAAATAATTAAATACCAATTTATTCCATAACATATAATAATATGTTTTCGTTAAATAACTTCTTCAGTGGAAGAAATTGACATTTAATATGTGTCAAATTACTAATAATATAAATATAAATTGCCATGCCTATCAACAAAATTATCTAAAAAACAAAGAATTCATTGATATATCGAATTTTAATTATATTCACAAGTAATAATGAAGGAATAATGATTTAATACAATATTAGAAATTGAAATGATTTGAATTATTCGTATATCAATCTATTTTTTGTCAAGCTCTAACAATTCTGTTCAAGGACTAGGGAAAAACATGGCAAAAAAACGTAGTCAAGAGCTTATATATATATATATGCTGCATACCAAATGATAAAATTGAACATGTTCTGCACACATTTAACACATATCATGATAGGTTAAAATTTACTTTTGAAAGAGAAAATCAAAATTCTATAAACTTTTTAAATGTAAAGATACTACATGATAACACACAAATAAAAACAAACTGGTACATTAAAGACACTAGTAGTAGTAGGCATTTAAACTATTTTTCAAACACTTCGGTAAATTTTAAAAAAAGCGTAATTAACAGTTTAGTAGATCAGGCTATTAAATTAGCTCACCCTGATTTTAGAAAAGAAAATTTAAGCAAAGTAAAAGCAATATTAGTAAAAAATAGTTATCCTAAAGAGTTTTACAATAAATTAATCACAAAAAGAATAAATAAAATATATAACACAGGTACAAAATCAAATAATAACATATACCACACTATACCATATATAAACAATTTAAGCGACACAATAAAACACGAATTAAAAAAATCAGACATTCACATAACTTTCATACCTACCAACAATAGACATTTATTCACAAATTTAAAAACACCCATTAAACATGGTAATCAAAGTAATGTCGTTTATAAATTAGATTGCAAAGATTGTAATAAATGTTATATCGGACAAACCAAACAATATTTAAAGACACGAATTTATAACGTAAATAAATCAATCACTGTTACACATAACGTCACCGCTGAAACTGCTTTATCTAAGCACTCTAAAGATAGACGACATAATTTTGATTTTCAAAACACTAAAATTTTAAAAAAGGAAAATAATTATAAAAAAAGATTAATTTACGAAATGATATACATTAAGAAAGATGAAAACGCGGTAAATTTTAGAACGGATATTGATAATTTAAGCGTTATTTACAATAATTTAATTCACGCATGAATTTTATTAATTTTAAGCTCTTGACTAGGTTTTTTTGCCATGTTTTTCCCTAGTCCTTGAACAGAATTGTTAGAGCTTGACAAAAAATAGATTGATATACGAATAATTCAAATCATTTCAATTTCTAATGTTGTATTAAATCATTATTCCTTCATTATTACTTGTGAATATAATTAAAATTCGATATATCAATGAATTCTTTGTTTTTTAGATAATTTTGTTGATAGGCATGGCAATTTATATTTATATTATTAGTAATTTGACATATATTAAATGTCAATTTCTTCCACTGAAGAAGTTATTTAGCGAAAACATGTTATTATATGTTATGGAATAAATTGGTATTTAATTATTTATTGTTTTATTGACCTCTAAGTGGAAATAATTCAGGAATTAAAAGATAAGTACATAAAGGTAAAAAAATACATATATTAATTTTGTTTTCACTCAGAATAAAAACTATTTATAAACATTGAAGATACGAATTATAAAGTCAAGGACTATAATTACAACATATCAAAAAGGTTTATTTATTAGAAAGTGTATATACATATGTATATCGTTGCAACGACACAACTCTAAATGGATACAACGGATAAATGGCTTTTGTCGCTCGATAACTCGTAAACACAGCCAAATGCGGCAATATAGCCACGCAATGCCTTTTAAATACCTACCCACCCTGCCTTCTTTTTCTCCATTCGCCTTCCCCTCTTCTATATTTAATGATTACTGATTTATTTACGAAATAAAACAAGACTTATAGTGAGTGCCATCTGTCCAAGTTCCGATTACAAATATTTTTAGTTCGTGTTATGAGAATAGAGGCATGAAAATCTAAATCGCAAGTAATTTCGCCAATAAATCACACAGTTGAGTGAACTAACAATACATAAAGCAATAGGTTTACTTTAATATAAATTATATGTAAATTTACCAACGTTATACTTATTTTGATCTAAGTACCCGAAGCGATTTGCGCAAGTTAAATTCGAAAAGATTGATTAAATACATAGAAGTCTTTGCCGCTAAGCGAGACACATTTAGAAATATAGCCACAAAATATTTATATATAACTATAAAATTCGGTACATTCTGAGAGAAGGAATGATGAACATTCAGCCAGTTCAACTGAAAGTATTGAAATGTATTAGGTTAGGTTAACTTGTATTCAATCTCACTACATAAATACACTTGACCATTTGCTAAATAGGTCCAAACTTTGTTCATGAAGCCAGTGCAATGTTGAGGAATGTCGATATCAAACAAGTTTTTTACTTGTCTTTTCGAAATTCTACCCTTCATTTTATTAGTAGATTTGGCGCCACAATTCAAATTAACATTTTTATTCAATTAAATATTGAGAACTACCTCTTTAATATGATGAAAATAAAAACAAAATTGAAATTTAAGATTAATTAATTAGTTTATCTTAATTTAGCTGTGTAAACGTACGATGAATGTATGACTTTCCTTCTTCGCTAGCAAATGCCTAAAGTGGAAGCGATACTTTTGGTAGGGGATTCTGTTATTAAATGCTGCAGCAATGTGGAGGATATTGTATTGTTCTAGTCTTTTACCATCGGTGGCCTCAGTCTTCCAGTATTGAAAGCGCGTCTACGCGCTCGTCTTATAAGGTTTGTTCATTTTGCCTGCTCTACTAGCTCTATGCTCTAGCTGGCGTTTCGTTACATAATAACAATATGAACAGACAATACGTGAAGTAAAATCACCAGGGGCAAGACATATTACACAGGCAAAGTTTGCAGTCGTAAGACGGAATAGGTATCGTGTATCGTACAGTAAACAAAATAAAGTAAAGTCCGTTACAAACAACCAGGACAATAAATTCTGCTAGTTAATCTTCGATTGGTCAATCAAGTGCACGTGGAATTTCATCGTTTTCACATACAAATTCACCAAAATATGTATGAAAGCGACTTTATTTTTATTTATGATTTCCTGAAAATATTGGGAAGAAAATGAGATATGTATTATCCACATCAATCAACTTTTCAACAACTGGTGGGTACATAGAAACAGCTTTTCTTATTAAGTTGCAGAAAACCGTCACTTACATCGTACCATTGATCATCACGATTTATGAAGTATCAATGTGTTTGGAGGAATTATAGATATGATGCCTATGTAATCGGTCCTAATTTTTTCAAGCAACATCGCAATGACATAATATTTTTGTAATTCTGGAAACAAGATTTTCAGATTCCTCTTCCGCCCGATTAAAATTGTGGTGAGAGCTACATAAGAGAATGTCGTTTCGACCTTAATGCAAGGAACTATCTCAACAGAAAATTTCCCTACAAATGGATGCTACATATTTTTATTGATTGATATGGCTATATGTTTTAATATTGTTTGACATACCTATTAAGTGTCAATTTCCTTAACTGACCAAGTAATTTTACGAAAAAATAATTATGTTCTGGACTAAATTGATTTTTAATTCATTCCTGATTTACTAATAAGGTATCAGATGTTAAAAGATCAGATGTTAAATGGATTGGAAGAGGAATGAGTGCCCGCCTAAATTTCCTAAATTCTCGAAAAATTTCGAAAAATTAACGCGCCATAGTAAAGTAACCACACAATCTAGACAGCCATTTTTAGCGCCAAAACATACTTCAACATGTTATTTAAGCATATTATGAATCAAGTGTTCTCTGACTTTTTGAATAAACGTCTGCTACAGCAATCTTTTTAGGAAAAATCAAATAACTACAAAACGCCTGAAACAAATTGCAAAAATTAAAGGTATTTATAAAGCTCAAACATAGGTAAATCCAAATATGTATGTAAAAATATGCAGGGTGTTCAATTGAAAATAACAAAGTAGATGACGACTTCCGCTATAACCGAAGCGTTAGAAATCTAACGATATTTTAATTGAAAAGAACACAATCCATTATATATAATTCTGAACTTCGAAATTTATATTTTAGCCAGAACCCCATAAACTCCTAACAAACGGTCTCGCTGAGACGCCCTGTATATACATGAATATTCAGGAGATAGTTCAAATTTGGCTGTACAATAACAAATTAAACGAAAGTTCCAGTTCCTCGTTTTGTACGAGTGGTTAAATAAATTACCTTTAAGAGTCATAATTTTTTTTCTCATATACGTCGCACACCAATATATAGGTATAAATAATTATAGAAATTAGCAATAGTTTCTCCACATACAAGAGTAGACAATAATCAGTTTGCTTCATATTGAAAATGAATCTTTGTAATCTTTTCTGCAAAATAAAAGACCCTATTACGATTCGAATTGTAACTCAAAGCAATGACATTATAAGTTACATAGGAATATGCCCTAGCGTAATACGCTTGCACCAAATACTCAGTGTCCGGTGTCACTGTAAGGTTTAGAATTGCATAGTACGCACTTTTAAGCTTAGAACATACAAAATCTATCTAAATTTTATTGTGGTCAGTGTTCGGATGGATTAGATTTGGAATTCTTTTATTATAGAAGTATATCACATTAGTTTTGACATCGCATGGTTCAGAATGACCATACTTTTGTCACACCACTGTTCAATAGCAGCCATGGTCTCTAGCGACGCCGCTTGAAAAAATTCAGGAGCTAGTCGCAGTCACAGCAGGTGTAGTATCATCCACGACGGCTATTAGTTTGTTAAGGCTTCACGAAGGTAGACATTTCGTTTGCATACAGAAGAAATATTGGCGGCCCGAGCATGGAACTCTGAGTCACAATATTCATTCCATTCAAATTATTTGAATGTGGTGCTCAGCTCTAGTTATCATATAAAATCTATAATAACGAATAAAGCTGACACATTAATATTCAGAAACCATTACCGACTCCGACAAAAGTTTAAAGAATATTATTAATTAAGTTTTTAATCGTTTAATCGTAAACATTAACAACGTTAAGGTTCTTAATTAGGTATAGTGGTGGCTAGTACATAAGCGCTGCAGTGCTGCAGAGCTCTCAAAAAATCTTCTATTTAATTAAAATATTTCCTTCCTTTTATCAAATATAAAATTTATAATATATTTTGTAAGGCATTCGCGTTGTCATAATGATAAAAAAACTGCGAACACAAGCCACAGCTTGAAATAACAAACCAATTGCCGGCTAAGCGTAAAGCGTAAGTAAAATCCACCAGTGGAATAACGAACCTATTTCGCGCGATTGTTGATATTTTATACAGCTGGGCCCTACGAACGTGCTCTGCCAGCTCTTTCAAACACCCGCGCTGCACAGTTCTCTCCCTTGACGGTCTAAAACTAAGCCGTGATTTTAACAGGATAGTTTGCTGCATTTACTCCAGCGTATAGGTAAAAGATAGATAGAAACGACACTATATTGAACAAAAAACCCATGCAAAGAACCCTATAATAAAGGTTTTTTTTTTAATTTTTTTTTTTAATTTTTAAAAAAACAAATGCGCAGCGCGTTTTCGAGTTTTGCCGAAAAATATTTTTTTTTCAAATGGAAACCCCTGTATATTATATCATTTTCTGCTAGAACTTTAATATTTAAACAAAAAATCTTATAAGAAATTTTTTACTGGGATTAAAAATACTTGAGTTATAATGACTAAATAAAAACAGCTAAGCAATTCGAGAAGTTCGGAAGCGTGTACAAAAATGTATTGAACAACAAGGTGGTATTTTTGAACATCTTCTATGAAAAAATCAGTAATTTTTATTTTCTTTTAATGATAAGTTTATGTGCAACTCTTGCGGTGTAAAAGTTGTGTTTAAAGTTTATAAAACTTATTTACTTTGCTCCCAACAGCGAATGGCAAGTCGATCAATGATAAGTTTATGTATAAAATAAAGTTTATAAAACTTATTTAGCTGTTTTCGTTTGTTCATTATAACTCAAGTATTTTTAATCGCAGTAAAAAATGTCTTATAAGATTTTTTGTTTAAAAATTAATGTTCTAGCAGAAAATGATATAATATACAGGGGTTTCCATTTGAGAAAAAAACATATTTTTCGACAAAACTCGAAAATGCGCTGCGCATTTGTTTTATTTATTCTTCCATCTTAAAGATAGTTAAAAGTAGGACAAGTTTGCTAATTTAAACAGTTTTATATCTTGAATAATAAAGTTATCAATGGTGAACACTTAATTTGGATTGCCCTGTATAAGAAATAATTTGTTAGATAAGTAGTGTCTAGAGACTTTTATTTTTTGCGAACGGAAAATAACGTCGAACAGTCCTAACTTATAAGAAATATTTTTTTGTTAGCGAAGTAGTGCTTAGTGCATGACTCTTATTTTACTTATATGGCAAGTGACAATCGTTCCAGAAATCCAATATTTCAACACGGAAGACGGAGAATGGACGATAAAATCGATGGGAGGCAACCCCTTACAAGGTAATTTTTTTCAAAAATTGCAGAACACCTTAAAATTTTTACCACGAGCCGCCACTGTCTTAATAGGAGATTCACAGAGAATTGATAAATACATTGCATTACGTGAGATATTATTTATATTTGAAAAATATAAAATATAAACTGTTTCGCTAAATGCCATCATGTAGCACCATATTACACTAGATCGGAAAGGAGTTAAAGTTTCTTAAACAATATAGTAAATACGGTGGGATCATTTAAGAATCGAATACATCACAAAACAGGTCCGTGTGGTGCCACAATTTCACCGTTGATCAAGTGAAGACAATACTCTGTCAGAAGTAAAGTTACAGTCACTTAAAGATGTATGTATGTACATATATATATACATGCGAAACGTATAGCGTAAGTAAAATGAATCCAATAAAACAACTGATTGTACATTAATAGAGTTAACATTTTCTTTGTAATCAAATGCCAATTTACTACCTAC
This sequence comes from Holotrichia oblita, assembly GCA_023690525.1. Lineage (NCBI taxonomy): Eukaryota > Metazoa > Arthropoda > Insecta > Coleoptera > Scarabaeidae > Holotrichia > Holotrichia oblita. Next base: position 141,886,826 of record CM043016.1, on the reverse strand, counting down.
ATATTGTACCTATGTTATTTTATTCGATATGAATATTATCCGATTAATGCGCAATTAAATAACAAGTCTATGTATCCCCACCTAGTTTAGACCAATTATCCACACCGTACATCACAAAAATTACTGAAAATAACTTAATACGATTATTACGTATAGTCTTGTTAGATCTAATACAGTTATAGTTCATTCATCAACAGTCAAGATGACTAAAATAAATTGTGTAGAAGCAATATCTAGAATAAATAAGAGTTTACTACTACACGGTCTACTGCCGACAAAGCAAATAAAACAATATCAATTACTAAAATTAATATTTCAAATTGTTTTTTATTTTATTCTCTTGAATTTAATAATTAAAAATATAATAAATGCCATTCGAAAAAGTGACATGGTGCTGCTAAATCGTATGGTGTGTGCTATGCTCATACCAGTTCTGATGCTCCTAGCAAAGGTGATTGCAGTGTTCAAAAACAAACATTATTTTTTCTTAATTGTAGAATATCTCGATTCCAATATTTTCAATGACCACACCGCGGAATTAAACAAACATATTCAAAAAGTAGAGTACTTTGGTAGATTAATATTAAGATACTACACAATGGTAGGAACTGCATATTTATCACTAAGCACTTTTCTTCCTATGGTAATGGATATCAGTTTATTACTGCCAATGCCTTATAGCATAGGAAAATTCAATGTATATTACAAATATATACATTTACTTGTTATGATATATCTGACATTCCAATCACTTTACTTCGATATGCTATATCTATCTTTGTTGGGTTTGTGTGTAGCTCAAGTACATATTCTCCAAACGAAATTAAAAGACATTTTAGAAAACAGCAAAGAAAGGGCAACGCTATATGCTGCAGAATTGAATTTTATAACAGAAGAAATACTGAAGGAATGTGTGATTTTGCAAAAACTGTTAGATAAGTAAGTAATCACTAAGACCTTTCTTGAAACTCCACTGATTGTTTCATTGTAGATTTGTAAAGAAGCTTAGCTCACTTCTCGCCATACCACTGTTCACACAATATATTTTTGGTTGTTTAATGATATGCTATGCCGTTCTACAACTCACTGTAATGGTAAGACTACTAAAATTATCGTGATAGTCTACAAATGAGTAACCGTTGATTACATATTCGTGAAAATTAGGGCATACTGTTGCACAAATTGTTTAATTTTCATAATTATAAATATCTCTCTTGATGATTCTAATGTAATCGCAGTACTTATATTTAAAGTAAAATAAGAAAAATAGATTAAATTAAGAAATATCACTTGATTAACTGCAAGCTCGTTAATTCAGCACTATATGCGTTTGACTTTAGAGAAATACTTTTCAAACTGACACTCTTGTTAATATTATCTCAGAAAAATGATACAAGTTAACAGTTTGTTGGATTAAGTTATTAAGATTAGCTTATTAAGCTAGGAAATAAATTAAAAGAAAATGATTTTTATTCATTTATTGGACAATTTTGTTTGACTGCATTTAACGCAGTTATGTTTTTGTTACATACCAAACTTGTTATTACTTACAGCGGATTTTATTTCTAGGAAAAAGATACATTTTCGATTTTAAGAGCAGTGCGTCTAAACAACTAAGAAAATAAGATGTTCTATTCCAGCATCAATATAAATAGAGGTCTAGGGTGCTCATTAAAACGGCAACCAAATTTGACTAGATTATTCGTTAATAATTATTGCCGTACCGCGTAGGCGTTTGCAAAACCGGTAAAAATTGAGTTGAATATCATCCGTACATAAATTCAACAAAAAAAAATTGGCATATAATCCGTAGAAAAAAGCTTTATCAAATGAAACTAAATGTGCTAAAAATGTTTATTTGTTTTTGTGTAGGAACATTTTAATTAATCGTAATTTTCCTAAATAGAAAGATTTCAACGATATAGCATCAATTAGGTATTTAAATGCAGGTTGGACATAGTTGGTACAAATTATATATATGCTTTCTTTAAAGAAACAGGACAGCTCAAAAAAGAAGAACACACAAAAATTGATTCCATTAAGTTTCCTAATACAAAACAATTTTATGTCATACATAATTGAATTTTTCTATTTAAGTTTTTAACGACATAGAATCTACAAGGCCTTTTAAATCTATTTTCCCAAAATTTTCTCTGGAAACTGACTGCGATTGTAGTTATACACAGTAAAATAAAGAGGCTCTTGGGCATAACATTCGGTTATTATAACATTCCCTGCATGAATGTTTCCCTACCCGATTGCTAGTAGTCTGACATATACAGTCATACGTAACTGTTAAGCATAGTCCAATCACTATAGAAATACAAGTATAAATCTTCGCTATAAATCTATCACTAACTTATGATCGATTTAATAGGAGAGGTTTCAGTTTTGGGTCAATATTAAATATTATATACTACATTCTTGAAGTAAAATTTCTATTTATTTTCAAAAATTAACAACAGAAGGCGATGTAGTATCAAATTTTTAAAACGTTTTAAAACGTTAATTTTCGGTTTACTTGTTCGAATATAATGCTAAACTTTTGCAAAATTCGGTCGTCTAAAAAAAATTACAACAGACCTAATATTTTACTATTTTATTACAGTTCGCATGTATTGAGGACGTCACGTTTTAAAGAATCGAAAAAGTAATTAAGCGGCCGTAACAAAATTATGGGGTAGTAATAGGCAGAGAGGGCCGGTCCTAAAATAGCAAATCATTAGTTTTGATTAAGCGTGAATCGGTAACTTTGACTGATGATATATGTGTGGAATATGTAATATAAAAAAAATGAGACCGGTCATGGAGAAAATAAGTTAACGACATCCTGCGGTTAGATGATAATCCACTTTTCCTATACATACTTGATATATTAAATTTAAAAACGGTATAAATACGGTCGCGACGGTCTCAACCTTCGATACAACTCAAACTCTACTGCGCTGATTAATTGAACTGGTAGAGAGTACCTAATTGCAAGTGAATGACGAATGCACATAGACAGTTTTGATTGGAACTAAGGATCAAATACCTGACGAAAAATCAAATCAAATTCAAAACAACTCATCGCAAAATCATTACGAAATATTAACATAAATATGCGTAAAGAAAATAATTGAAACAACTAAAAATGTAAAATTAATTACTGGAAAATGAGCAACAATTAAATATTGACAAATTAATATAATAAATATTTTTCAGTTGGCTGGTACGAAATAATAACAGTAAGCTTGAGTATGTGTTTTTCTGCGTTTCTATTTGTTTTCCTGTAAAAGAAGTGTTGCGAAAAACGTGCCACTCAGTAAATGCGCTAAAAATTCAAAAAGCATTGGTAATTTTTTTTTTATTTATTTATTCAAAGGAACCTCCACATACTCCACCTTCCCCAGGGCCCTCCACGACAGGAAAAGCCTACCGCCAAGTGCCCCGAGTCTCTCACGCGCGAGGTCCGCGACCCCGGCCCCACAAGCAAATGTGGTGGCGGCGTCTCGACCCCCGCCACATCCTTTATTATTATCTTTTCTCTTCATTATTACCATACAGACCATTCATGGTATCAATTATTATATACGTTACATAACATCTACCTAATATATGCTACCTTAACTAATACACCTTTCCACCATAGATATTTCATACTGTGTACTATCGCTAAGCAGGAAACTGCTTTTCAGCGATTATCCTTTAGTCTACTCATTCATTGTTTCTCCATTCGTCGACTCATTCTTTCTTTTCTTCTTTGTGTTTTACTTTGTTAGTCCCAATGATCGCTCCTGTAGCCATGATCTCAGTTTTATTTTAAATGTTGACACTCTTTCTGTCTTTCTTATATAGTCTGGTATTCCATTCCATATATGAAGTATTAATACCTCTTTCGTTCGTGCTCCATATTTGTTTAAAGTTCTCTCCTGTTTCAGGTATTTCCCTGTGTTCATTCTTGTCTGGTACGCGTGTTCTACTTTTGCAAAACCTCCTGTCACCGATTTATACTGTACTGCCATCCTGTATAGAAACAGCTCGTCCACCCGTAGGATATTATTTTTCCTGTATCTATCTGCTGCATAGTCTCTGTCCAAGTTTTTCACAATTGAGTTTTGTGTGTGCTGTATGCGTTCAATGAGGTATTTGGATGCGCTTCCTGCACTGTAATGCCGTAATTAAGCAGCGATTCCACCAAGGAGTGGTAAATCAATTTCAGTGTATATGATGGCACGTATTGCTTCAGGTAGTAGAATTGGCAGACAAAAAGTCGTAACCTTTGGGAAAGTTTAGTTATGTGCTTCTCCCAAGTAAAATGCTGATCAAGTATCAGTCCTAGGTACTTTTGTTCAACTACCCTTTCCAGTGTCGAGGTACATTCACATCTAGGGAGTTCTCCACGGGGTTCTCCCTGATGTAGACATTCTGCGGTATGGTAAAGTATACCTTTCTTACTGACTCCTTTGAGATGAGGTGACGCAATTCGCATTAGTTTTGTTTTTCTTTGTTTATTACTAGCTTTTTTTGTCGTGCACCTATTTCTGGAAAGTGTAAAACTCATTTTGAAGGTTTTCCAACGCCTTGTTTTCGTCTGTGTGTGTCGAAAAAATTACAGTGTCGTCTGCATACAGAAGGTACCTGCAAGTTGTAAAACATCGCCCGACATCGTTCACGTACAATAAATACAGTAGTGGGCCTAATATACTACCCTGCGGTACTCCTTTTTTAATTTTTATCATTTTATCTCCTAACTCGCCGTTGATTTTTACTGAGAATTCCCTTTCCTGAAGGTAGTTTTCTATCCATTTTAGCATTTTTCCTCTAATGCCATACGTCTGCAATTGATTCAGCAGCATTTCATGATCTATGAGGTCAAAAGCCTTGGAAAAAGTTACAAACACACAGAACACGTGCATTCTTTTATCTAGCTTTCCATTTACTTCGCTTGAGAAATTCTGCAGGAGTTGCGTTAATTAGACTTTTTGTACAGATTTTTGCAAAAAATTATGTATGTATGTTTATATATATATATCTAAATTTCAGGATAATTCGGATACAATTAGTATTTTGACGGTCGTTACATATGCAGGCGTAACATTCTTCCAACTATCAGCTTACCACTATCTTGGAAATGAAATTACTTACCAGGTACGGTTTTTTTTCTGCTTACACTATATATCATTTCCTCTTCACAAAGAAACTTTCATTTATCGACGTCTTAATATAAAATAATACTGTGTAAATAGCTTAAAATCAAAACATCCGTGGCGGAAGTTCTCCTATTCATTCAAAATAAATGATATGAAACTGTCCACGCAGAGAATAATTTGCTTGAACACTTCTGCTTGATCAGTTGCCTCTCCCAGTTAGTCAACCACTTATTGCTAACATATCTATCTAATTTTGGATACTACAACAGTAATGTAGATTAGTTAATATTACTCTTACTAAGCAAAACTACTTTGAAGGACATTGACTTTATGAAATATTTTAATATACGAGGGAGCGTTTTTATATTCGCGGAATGAGCGGGTTGTAAGGGGGTGATTAGGCGCATTGGGGGCGTGGCCTGCGCAGCACTCATAATTAGTATAAATACGAAGTTTCATTGTTATTAGACATTTAGTCTTTGAGCTATCGTCAACCAAGTAACATAATCAGGAGTGAAAAGTAAAATATGGAAAAAATCGAATATTGTGCCGTTATAAAGTTCCTTACCAGGCAAGGAAAATCAGTCGCGACCATAATGAATGAGATGTCATTGGTTTACGGCGACTCTTGTCCAGGAAAAACCAAGGTATACAAGTGGCATAGTTTATTTAAACAAGGAAGGGAATCCCTTGAAGACGACCCGAGGCAGGAGCATTAAGGTGACCAAAAAGTTGAAAAAATTGTACTCGAGGATGCTCGACTAAAGAAGAAACAACTCGCAGAAGTGGTTGGAGTATCCGATACAACAATTTCTAAAATCCTACACAATCATCTCGGCATGTCTAAGGTCAGCGCAAGATGGATGCCGAGAATGCTCACGGCGCCGCAAAAACAACAGCCCGTAGAGTGTTCGCGTGCATTTTTGGACCTCTGCAATGAAGACAAGGATGGTGTATTGAGTCGAATAGTTGCTGGAGACAAAACTTGGGTTCATCATTATGAACCTGAGTCCAAACAAGACTCCATGCAGTGGCATAAAAAGGGCCCAGCACCTCCCAATAAATTTAAAGTGTCACAATCAGCAGGGAAACTCATGGCAACGGTATGTTGGGACTCGGAAGGAATATTGTTGATTGATTATAAAGATAAAGGTGTTTCTATAACTGGAGAATATTACGCTTCAATATTAGAGCGACTAAAAGAAGCCATTAAAGAGAAAAGACGGGGAAAATTGACGAAAGGTGTGCTGCTTTTGAAGGACAACGCGTCCGTCCACAAGAGCCGCGTTGCGTTAGCTGCCCTGCATAAGGTGGGCTTCGAAATTGTGAATCATCCACCATACAGCCCAGACCTGGCCCCGAGTGATTATTACCTGTTTCCGAAAATGAAAAAAGAGCTGCGGGGTAAAAAATTTACTGGCGATGATGAAGTCAAGGAGGCAGTTTCGGCGTATTTTGCAGGTAAAGAGAAATCATTTTTTATGAGGTATAAATAAATTAATTGAAAGATGTGAAAAATGTGTCCGTCTTGCAGGTGAATATATTGAAAAAGAAAAATAATTTGGTTTTTTATTTCCACCCCTTATCCCCCCATTCCGCGAATATGAAAACGCTCCCTCGTATGAAGTACTATAATAAACAAATAATTCGTAAATGATTTATCTAATACTATCGCAAATATTATATGTATTGTTGAATGTTCTCGGATATTCAATAATAATATCATGTTCCGCTATATTCTTGTTCTTGCAGAGTAACAAAATTATAGAATATTGTTATTTATCAAACTGGTATGAGCTGAGTCTAAAGTCACAGAAGTCTATCATATTGCTGATGGAGAGAGCTAAAAGACCACTAACCATACAGATATATAATTTAGTCTTTATTTCGTTGGAATCTTTGGGCGTCGTAAGTATTATTATTAAGCGCAATTTTTTATAATTACATATGTAGTATAAATTTTTCCAGATTATTCGGTGGTCCTACTCACTTTTCGCATTAATAAAAGCCAAGTACAACTGAAACAACTTTCACTGTTATAGAAATCTTTACATATATCAAGATTAAATTGAAATAATCTGTAATGTAGTAAAATTATTGACTTTGTACTTTAAAAAGGCAATAAATTTATGTGCATATTATTATTGGTATTGAATCAACAAGTGGCCATATTAATAATATTAACTATCGTTGTGGGAGGAGCCGGGTTTCAATTCTCTGGAGAGACGGTGACATTTTTTAAAGGGGTTGAAATCCGTATCGACTTATCATTTGCTGTAGGGAGCAAAGTGATTAACAGCGCGGCATTATAAGAGGCGATATGATGCTGTCACAAAGCCATTTGAATACAATTTACACACACAAAGCCACACCGCGAGAGTTGCATAATAGCCAGACAAGTAATAGAGCTTACGGAGACATTGCAACTAAGACCTACCAAACATAAAAAAGTACTGTAACTATTGATTATGCGCGCAAATTACTATAAATCCACAAAAACTTGTGTCGTAACAAAATAATCCCCGTTCTCGTTGGATAGATGCGATACAACTAAGGAAAGAGAAGTCGGTAGCATACCTATATCCGCAATAATAAATAGATCTGCGTTGGCCACTTATGTTCCAAAGAAAAGTAAAGCTATTATTGTGACATCTAGTGTACACGATTAGAATGAAAATGTTCTGAGGGTGAGACTAAAAACAGACACCTTCTATTCCAGTCTTTTAGAATCAGACCAAGCGGAACTCTGCTCCACCAAACATTACTGACTCCCTGAAATATTGCTTTAAATATTGTTTGGTTTGTCCGATCTAACATTTGTTACAATCTTTGCAATCTAATTTATAAACGATATTACTTTTGATTGTTTGTTTAATGGGTGTTTTTAAATTTGTGAATAAGTGTCTATTGTTGGTAAGTATGAAAGTTATGTGAATGTCGGATTAATAATATACATGATTAATAATTCTCTATCATTCATTATTAGACATATTAGCTTGTATTTTTATTTTTTGCGAGTTATAAGTGCTTTCTGGTGGAAGTCCGAAAAATATGCTTTTTAAAAGCATTTAGAATCTTAATTAATTTTGAATGTCACAATAATTGATACTGTATTTGTACTGCCAATACACACAACTAGTAACATGTCAAATTTTAAGTCTTCATCTGCAATGGTTCCCGAAATGCAGAATTTTTAACATACCGTTGCAATTGAGCCCTATTTTTGGAAAAAAAAATGAATAGCTCAAAAACATGATTTTGGGTACAAAAGGTACCTTCATAAGTTTTGATGCAATAAAAGTTGACGTGAACTTCAGTAAACCGGAAGTGATACAAAAAGTGTAAATAATTTCGTCAAGGAGACCAGAGATGATACTATCCGTAACTGCAAGTTTCAAATTGTAGGATTTCAGGATCAACGAAAAAGTTCTAAGAAACCAGTTCCGTGAATAACCCGGTATACCGGTAAGATCTCTGCTAAATCAACGATGAGGCGTGTCTATGTCCCCTATAACTCCCTGCAGTCTTAGCGTCTTATTTGTTTACTTATTTAGCTCGGCTATTAGTAGTTAGTCAGAAATAAAAAACTCATATTTATGGAAAGAATTCATTATATTAAAATAAAATATGTTTTCAGTGTATAAATAAAATAATTGTTTAGCCCATAGGTATTTCATTCCCTTTTCAAACATACTTAACACAAGTATGATGCCGACAAGCCTGATATTACCATGCTTATCAATCTATCGCTCTTAGTTGGAGGAAGTACATATACATCAGTCATCGCATTGTGGGGACTGATACATGCGCTATACAATCGTTGCGTTTACAGAGATCCTACCGGTATATTACATTTTTTGATTAGTTGAATAATGAAATAGGTAGGTGGGTTTATATATTTAAATCACTCATGTTCTAGTATTTACTGGTGTTATAGGTGCATTTATTTTACAAAATATCGGCAAATTGCTACCATTTCAGAAATAATACATCTGCAGTGGAAGAAATTCTCATATCATATGTGCCAAATAATACGAGTATTACAACGTACAACCATGCCTATCCAACAATAATATCTAGGACATACAAATTATTGATATATTAAATTATGTTTATCTTCTCGAATAATATTAAGTCACATAATTTATATTTTTCTACACCCATCAAATGCAAGCAAATATTTTTATTTTAAAAATATAAATTATTTTAACATAAAATATTTGTATATAACAGGTGTGAAAAATACAAATTATATGTATACGTCAAGAAACACTTCGTTGTTAAATTGTCTATATATCATTATATATTTTTTGTCAGACTCTAATAATTCTGTTCAAGAACTAAGGAAAAACATGGCAAGAATCTTAGACAAGAGCTTGATTTAATAAAATTAAGACTCCCATATACCTAATGCATAATGCTTCTAAGTTCATTAACAATTTCCTCGTAATCTTTAGTTTTTATTTCTAAAAATTCTTTGTCACTTTTAAAGCCATCCCAAGCAGTCGTCAAATTCTGATCCCGTTGTAACGAATAAATCTACAAATTATAAAAAATCCCGTCTTTAAGTTTTGCCCATGAATATTTTAGAAATTTTTGTTTAAGGTATCTCCCGGTTCCTCTTTGTTCAATGCTTTGACGAAATTCTTCATCAGACTAATTTCATGTGTAATGGCGGTAAAAGTATTTTATAAGGCTCCACCAACGAATTGGATGGACTACGTTCTGCAAGTACCTATGTTGTATTCTGGTTGGCCATTGCTTAACAGTATAGTGCAGATTTCTCGCTCCAGCTGCTCCATTCACAAAAGAAACACCAATACTTTGTGAACCAAGTTGTGGACCAAGTAGAATTGCAACTTCTTTGAGATTAGCAGTATGTACCATTTATAGGTTTTGTAATTGATTTTATCAAGGATCCTTCATCCTTCATGTGTACGGCATGACCAACAGGAATTGAGGGGTAGATGTTTCCTATATGTAGAAGGATAGCTCTCAAACTCAATTTAGAAGCATCTATAAAAAGACGCCATTCTTCCGGTTGGTGTTTGTAACCTAATTCTCGCATTAAACCGTCAACATTTTTGCAAAATGAAAGACCTTCTTCAGTTGAAAAATACTGGGACAGTTCTTTCTGGCGATTTCGATATACAGAAATACGCGTACCCAGAGCTAACAACTTCTATCCTTGCAGTCTTGATCCTAATATTTCTGCCTAATGCCTTTTGATAAATTGAGATCTCGAACTAGGACATTTAATTCCAATTGATTTACTAAATGAGGCGTGTGCTCTTGAGATGCCAAATATTCTTCATCTGTGTCTAACAACTCTGAAATGTATTCTTCTATCTCGGTTTCAACATGTTCTTGGTTCGATCCATAGGACTTGATACTGGCAAAGCTTCCAAACATCTATGCTGATTATTTATATATGCATACGATTTTAGTTTTTGAGCATGTCTATTGTGTTTTAACTAAACAGAACTTTACGGAAATCCCACGATACCTACAAGATTTACCCGAAATTTTATGTTGCCTGATTTGCCTATTCAATGGGCTCTCTATATATATTCTCTCTACGCAAGAACCAACAGGAAAATAGACAAAAGCAATGCCGTTAGGCCTTGCACTATAGTAAGAATGAGTATAGAGTTAGTCTTCGGTTTTGTTTGAGCTTGCAAATTATATGCTTCATTAATACGAAGCCAATCGTAATAGCATTGTTTTGTTTATTTTCAATAGTCTCTAAATAGTTATCTTTAACTATATCAAACAGTAATATTTTTTGAAAATCTAGAATATTTCAACGTTAATAACGTTTCATTTTCCTTTGATTTATTAAATTATATTCCATTTTTGAATACTACAGAATACAGTTTATCAACGCTGTGTTCACAACTGTTTCTTGCTTATTAATTCTGAA